>VZQC01000028.1:1855020-1891386 GCA_009823505.1 Rhizomys pruinosus
ATGCATATTGGAAACAACAACAACAACAACAACAACAACAGAAAGGACTGCATCAAAGAACTGACTGAAACAGTGAACTTCTGCTCAAAACAGTCAACTTCCTCATGGAGAATATTGAGAAAGACTGAGAAAGAGATGAAAAGCATGTTTGGCAGAATGCATGAGCTCTGGCGGGGTGGGGTTGGTCTAGATTTGTTAAAAAAAAGTAAATTTATGCGGAAAAAAAAAAAGAAAAAAAAGTATACTATGCATAACTGCCCGCTGTGATCGGTATTGAAAGAACCGGAGGGTGAAGGCAGTAAAATGATGCCTGGCCCTCTCACAGTGCTCTGCACCATCAGCAGCCCAGAGCCCAGGAAGCACAGCTCAGAACTGAGCCTTTTCCTCAAGGATGGGGTTGGAGTTAAGAACCTTTCAAAGATGTCAGGCAGAGGCTGGAGGAGGGCAGAGAGGGGCCTAACACAAAAAACCCATAACTACATAACAAAGCAATGCAAATGGGCACTGGGCGGAGTCTACGCACTGAGTCACATGTCTGGAGAGAGCTTTGAAAAAAAAAAAAAAAAAGGAAATAACATCACAACCTTCAATGCCAGATGGGGACTACTGAGATACTCAGCTTGTGGACTAAGCAGCTAAGAGGATTTAAAGCCTTGTCAGAGTACAGACTACCATTGTTGGACTACTTGGGCTGTATCATGGAGGCCAGTACAAGGGGATCAAGACAGGACACATGCTTACTGGACATCATTTGGGGGACCATGGGAGGGAAAGACTCCAGGATGGAGCACAAGGGCAGGATTTATGGTTGTTTGGGCTTGCCAGGGAGGAACCTTCGAGCACTTCCTTAAGGAAAACATGACATCTTTTAGAAAAATAAATCTTCCAATTTAGGTGATATGCATATGTATGTAAGTATATATTTTTATGTTATATATATAAATAAAACTATATATATGTATATATAGTGAAGCAATACAAGTTAGAGAGAACAATAACAACAAAAGAACTGGAGAAAAATAACTCTGGAAAGACTCAGAAAAAGATGTAAGACATATATGGCAGAGTGCAGGGACTCAGATGGGGTGGGGGGCATGGAAAAGGAAGTGACTCCACATTCGATTGAGATAGGATGTATAATTTATGGAAAAGTTTAATAACAATGATAAATAAATGTCTATTTATTTATTTTAGATTAGACAATTAAAAAAAAAAGAAATAACATCACATCTCAGACACTCTGCCACCAGAAACCTCTTTATTAAAGAATCCAAACCCTCTTGAAATCTGCATGTGTTTAGACCTAGCTGGGCCACCTTTGAGCTAAGTGTCCCTGCAAAAGTTGTTGAACTTCCATGAAACTGTAAAACATAGATTAAAGTCCTCGCCTTCATCCCCAATCACAATCTCTCAGGACAAGCGACACTTTGGAATGCAGAACAGCTCGCAGAAAGATAATGAGGAACCTAGACTATCTCCAGTGAGATTTGGGACAATATTTTATGAAAGAACGTGAAATCAATAAAGACTATAAATAGTTCACATTAGTTTGGGCTAGATTTGGCAGCTGAAGGAATTTAGCGTTGAAGAAATTATTTTTTTCATACATTCTTAGACTTCTCATCTCCTGTAAGAGGATGTAGACTTGGGTCTGGTTCATGAACTTATGACTAGTAGAAGAGATAACGCAGTTTAATTCTTATGAATATGTGCAGGATGGGAGGGGGGTGGTATTTCAGTCTATCCCAGGCAAAATTCATCATTCTCCATAAGTACTATAATTTAACCCCAAAGTCTCCAACTTCTGCATTGTAAGTGGTCCTCGGGCTAGCCCTGCCTCCTTACCTCCTCATCAGACCCAAACTGAGGTCTCAGCATATCACAGGGGCTACATCCAGTCTAATCCTCAGGTATGGTTTTTGCAAGCCCAGCTTAGTTCCACAGCTCTTCAGACTCAGCACAAATCACTGCTCTAAAAAGACCTGTTAGAAAACTCCTCAAAATCAGAAAAGTCCCATGTTCTCATACAGCAGTCCAGAATCATGAAAGTCAGGGAGACTGGGATTCAGGGGTCTCCTTCCTTGTGTTGAAAGTGTTTTTTTTTTAGGAGCCTGCATTGAGAGTAATTCCCAAATATGAGATGTGTGAAAAAGAAAAGAGCCCCAAGTGGGCCCCCATAAGGATGCTGATTAACAGAGTTCTATCGGCAGGGGGGTCAGGAAAGCCCCTCTAATTAGGTCTAGTATGACATTGGACAAGCTATTATATTTCTTCCTAGATTTCAAAGTCTCTACCTGCCATAGCCATTTCCAGTCCAAAGGAACTTGTAGTTTAAAATCTCTACCACCAAAAGATTCTTCCAAGAGTGATGAATTTTAGTTCCCTAAAGAGATTTGGAAAAGAAATGATGGCTCTGGATTATCTTCTGATAGCAATCCCAGGCAGGAGGTAAATACGCAAATATGCAATCACACAGCAGCGATCTCACTTCACGCACTGTGGTGATCTCACTTCATGGACTGCCTTTGTGTGCTCACACATTCTAGGCTGGTATGGCTTCACAGCACCTGGGTGGGAGGAACTTTGTTCCTCAGTGCCTGAGGGCTGGCCACTCCTACCATGGCCTCTTCCCGGCAGCCACCACAAGCCAGAAGCCTGTCAAAGAAATCTCAAATAATGACTTCTCTTTTAGAAGCAGGAGCTTTAAAATCTGAGAGTAAAGCAGGTAAAATATGTCAGATAGCAGCATCTTAAGTTGTCATTTTTACAAAAACTTGGCAAAGGTGACCACCTCTGGTGGCCTGATTCCAAAGCTGACACATATGGAGGCTGTGATAGGTGTTTGGGAGCAGGGAGATAGGACAGAGCGCTCCCTGAAGCACACAGGAAAGAAAGCGTGACCATGTTGGCAACTTCTCCTAGGAGGAAAGTGGCCATGTGTTGCTTCAGACTTGGGTTAAAGCCAACTCTGTGCTTAATGCTGGATACATCCTGTGTGTGTGTGTATGTGTGTGTGTGTGTGTGTATGCCTATGTGTTTGCCTGTGTGTGGATGCATGCATGTATGGGTTCACATGTGCATGGGGGATGCACTTGCACGGGAATTGGGCGGCTAGAGAACATCTTCAGGTATTGCTCTTCAGGCACCTTTTTGTGGTGGGGGACAGCGTCTCTTACTGTTCTAGAGTTCTCCAAGTAGGCTGAACTGGCTGGTCAGTAAGTCTCAGGAACCCACCTATCTCAGCCTCTGTAGTGTGGGATTACAAGTGTAATCACCACTGCACCCAGCTTTTCTGCATGGGGTCTAGAAAATAAATATATTTTATTTATTATTTTAA
Organism: Rhizomys pruinosus; assembly: GCA_009823505.1. NCBI lineage: Eukaryota > Metazoa > Chordata > Mammalia > Rodentia > Spalacidae > Rhizomys > Rhizomys pruinosus. Next base: position 1,858,358 of record VZQC01000028.1, read on the forward strand.
TTTCATGTTTATGAGTGTTACATGTGCATGTATGTGACTGCACTCATGTTGTGCAATTCCCACAGAGGTCAGAAGGTATCAGATCCCCTGGAACTGGAGTTAGAGATGGTTGCTAGCCACCATATGGGTGCTGGGAATCGAGCCTGGTCCTCTGCAAGAGCAGTCCCTGCTCATAAGCACTGAGCCATCTCTCCAGCCCCGAGTTCTAGAAATTAAGACTCGGGCTCCCATGCTTACAAAGCAAACACTTACTAAGCCATCTCCCCAGACCTTGGATGCCACATTCTTCAAAAGCTGAAGTAAGTAGTGAAGACCCAGCAGCATCACTTCATAGTGATCTCAAAGACTCCTTCTCATTCCTCAGAGAGAAGAATCCTTCAACAAGCCAGAAAAAAGTAACACGAGCCTGTTACATGCAATATTTTAGAAACACAGCTGAGAAAACGGCAAGTTCTAGCAACTGTATTTTTCAAAACCTTAGAAAATAAGGAGGAAAAGAATGGACCTCCAAAATAAAATGATCAAGCTATGTCGGAAACATGGGAGCAAATTTCATGCAGATGAGTGTAAAAGAGGGGATGGTCTCACAGTGTAAGGGTGGATGCGTGGCCGTGTAACAGCCAAGTTAAAGTCATCATTTGACTTCCTTCTCAGCAACTGCTGTAATAGCACTAATAATAAGAGAAACAGCAGAAATAGTAATAGAAGTCATGGGATTTTTAAATTTTACCCTTTTCTGGGATTAAAATTAAATAGTGCAGGTCCCTGGTAGGAGTCTGTAAAATTCAATGGGTGTGAAAAGGGAAATGAGAACTCTGAGGACCTCATCTCCAGAGACGAGCGTGGTGCCAAAACTGCTCCTTCCAGAACACCCACTTCGCCACTTGAATGAAGAGGGCTCTTCTGCAAGAGTCCTCTACCCAGCCTACATGGTTTCCCGGTGTAGACAGTGCCCTGGGAATCAGTGATTTCTGAAATGCCAATGGTTCAATCTTTTCTTGGGGTCTAGAAAGTATCTGGAAGAAAACCAACTCAGTTACCTGCAGCAGCAGAAGGGCCCCAGCTGGGCCTCCTGGAGGCCAATCAGATGGATGGTTCCCACGGCTCCCTGAGGTAGCAATGGGCCTGTGTTAGCCATGTGCCCCAACTACGCTAACGCTTCCTTCAACTCCCCCTCTCCACCCAAGATGTACTGTCCTTGGTATATCCAACGTATCCAGCATCCTCTTTATATGTATCCAACGTCCTCTTTATACTCAGGCATTCATTCATTCATTCATTCGTCAGTGCAAGCCACTATTTTGAGTCCAAGCTTTGATTTAAGATTTCTAGAGGGAAGGTATCATGCACTTTGGGGGTTAACTCTGAACCCTGGTCCAGCTGGAAGTCTGATTCCTCCTGCCCGGTTCTTCTTTGTCTTCGTTCCCCACAACTTTGAGCTGTCTCTGGTTTCCTGAGCTTTCCAAGATAACCCAGCTGCCATCAGTCATGAGACTGCTGGGTCCAAGGGTCTGCAGAGGACATGGCATTCTGTAACCCCAGGGCTCGGGCAAGGTGGATGAGGGACTTAACACCTTCTCAGCATCATTCCTGCCACCAAGCAGCCTCCATGTGTCACCTGTAACTTTGGATGCCTGCTCTCTGGCTGCCTGCTCGCTTCTCCTGCTTTGATAAGGTCACCCACCGTGCTTTATAATGCAAAAATAATGTTCCTGCTGCCAATGCAAATTATATCTGAACCATCCACCCTTCCCTGCCTCATGCAGAAAGCAGCTCCGCAGGGGAGAGGCGGGCCAGGCTGCACTTACAAGGCTTATTAAGACACCTAATGAAACACCTTGTGGTGACCGCCCCCTCTGAAGAAAGCTCAGCACAACACACCATGGAAGCAGATGTCAGGCTGGGGCAAATTCTTCCACAACATAAAAGCCCTATAGGGAGGAACCAGGTGTTGCCCAAGTATACTGTGCTGAGCTCCTCCCACTTCTAAATCAAAACTGCACAGTGACAGCCACACCTAGCCCACCCTCTTAGGGGTTCTGGAGGGTTAACATGAAGCTCATGAGGCAAGCCAGATAACAGACATTCGTTGAGTCTCAATCATTACAGAGGATCGAGTTCTTGTTTAATCAAAGGAGTTAAATGTTCAAGTATTTAGGAAATTACCTCTATAGAGATCTTTTACATGTTCCTCAGATGTCTGGGCCCCTCTCTGGTTGTATATGAAGTGGTAAACTCTAGAGAGCCTAATAGGAGCAGCCATGGATCTGGGGACGGGTTCCAAGAGGGCTACCCAGTCTGCATTTTTCCTTTTATTTTTGACAAAATGTTTTATATTTATTACAAAAAGTCTAAAATAACATTTTCTTTTTTCTTACTTTTTTTAATTGAGCTTTCGTGCATTCATACAACTTTTTTTTTAATTTTTTTTTTAATTTATTTCTGTATGTGTATCAATGTACTGTCTGCATGCAGGTCTGTGCACCCGTGTCGTGCAACGCCGCGGAGGTCAGAAGAGGGTCTTGGATTCCCCTGGAGCTGGAGTTCTCCTGGAATTGGAGTTTCAGACAGTTCTCGGCCACCATGTGGGTGCTGGGGATCGAACCCGGGTCCTCTGTAAGAGCGGTCGGCGCTCTTAACCGCTAGGCCATCTCTCCAGCCCCCCATACAACTTTTCTTAATCACATTTAGACCTGTTTTCTTTTTTTCTTACTTTTTTATTGAGCTTTTGTGCATTTCATACAACTTTTCTTAATCACATTTAGACCTGTTTTTTTTTTTCTTACTTTTTTATTGAGTCTTTGTGCATTTCATACAACTTCTCTTAATCACATTTCAACCTGTTCCCCCATCCATGTCACCCTTCCCCTTCCCCGGCAAGAATTCATGCATGTTAAGTCCTGTCTTGCATCTTTTTCTCAGTCTTTTTTTCAGTTTTCTGATGCAGAAGATTACTGATTTGGTCAGTTCTTTTAACAAGCCTTTTTGTCATTGTTCACTTTAATTTTATATTGTTCCAGAATATGCATATATACACTCCACAAATATATCAAAATTACAAAGTCTTGACTTATGTATAAGGCTTGGTGCTAGGATCCACAAGTGAGGGACACCCTACACCATTTGTCTTTCTGAGATTATTTTACTTTACTTAGCATAACAGCTTCTAGTTCCATCTATTTGCCTACAAATTTCACGATGTCATCTTTCTTTGCCATAGCATAGAATTCTGTATAAATGTACCACATTTTCATTATCCATTCATCAGTTGAGGGACACTTGGGTTGTGTCCAGCTCTTCACTATTGTGAAAAAAGCTGTAATAAACATGGTTATGCACATATCTCTCTTATGGGATGAATCCTTTGGGTATATACCTAAAGGTGGTATAATTGAGTCAAATGGTAGGTTAATATTTAGTCTTTAAGCAACTGTGCCATTATAATGTGAATACCTTAATGGGATCTAGAATTAACCTACCACTTATTTTCAGACTTCATAATTATGGGGGGAGGTTATGTATGCATACTTTAGAGTAATATGAAATTAAAGGGGGAAAATGTAAATTCCTAAACATGTTTTGGAATTAACATATAGTTTACTATCAGACATCATAATTATGGTATATGTGTGAAGAACATATATGCCTATTTTGGAACAATACAAACTGGAGGGAACAACAACAAAAGGACCAGGTCAAAGAACTGACTGAAACAGTAAACTTCAGCCCAAAACAATAAACTTCTGCATAGAAAAACTTGAAAAAGACTGAAAAAAGATGCAAATCGTGTATGGAAAAAAATGCATGAACTCAGGTGGGGTGGGGGGCCATGGAAAGGGGAATGAGTCTAAACTGTACTGAGAAATGTATGAATTGCACAAAACTTCAATAAAAAAGTTATATATAAAAAATTAAGTAAAAAAGAATTGTTCCATGAAAATGGAAAAATAAAATAAAATAAAATAATTTCCCTAAGCTACAAAACCATAAAAAAAAGAGTTCTCCACACTGCTTTCCATAGGGGTTGCAGGAGTTTGCAATCAATCCCACCAGCAGTGAATGAGTGTTCCCCTTTCCCCACAACCTCTTCAGCATTTGGTATCATTTGTTTTCTTGATCACAGCCAGTCTTACTGGTATAAGATGAAATCTTAAAGTGGTTTTAAGTTGCATTTCCTTAATTACTAATAATGTTGAATGCTTTTTAAGATGTTTCTTAGCCATCCTTCATCTTTTGAGAAGTCTCTGTTCAGATCTTTAACTCATCTTTCTTTTTTTTATTTTATTTATTTCTGTATGTGTATGAATGTACTGTCTGCATGCAGGTTTGTGCACCCATGTCGTGCAGTGCCACGGAGGTCAGAAGAGGGTCTCGGATTCCCCTGGAACTGGAGCTCTCCTGGAATTGGAGTTTCAGACAGTTCTCGGCCACCATGTGGGTGCTGGGGATCGAACCCAGGTCCTCTGTAAGAGCGGTTGACGCTCTTAACCGCTAGGCCATCTCTCCAGCCCTTTAACTCATCTTTCAATTGGGTTATTTGTTTACTGGGTCCTTTGTTTTTTGAGTAGTTTGTACACACCAGATGTTAAACCTTTGTCAGATGTGTCACTGGTAAAGAGCTCCTCCCAGTTTATGGGTTTTCTTTTCATTTCTTTGATTGTTTCTTTCATTGTACAGAAGGTTTTTAATTTAATGAGAAGTCCCATTTGTTGATTGTTGACCTTATTCCCTGCGCAACTACTGTCTGATTTAGAAAGTCTTTTCCTACACCTGTATCTTATTGGTTATTGCCAATGTTTTATTCTAACGTTTTCGGAGTTTCAGGTTTCACATTGAGGCCTTTGATCCACTTAGAGTTGACTTTTGTACAAGATGAAAGGTAGGGGTTTAGTTTCATTCTTCTACAAGTAGTGATCTAGTTTTGCCAGCACCATTTGCTGAAGATACTGCCTTTCCTCCATTGAGTGTTCTTGGCCCCTTTGTCAAATATCAGGTGGCTGAAACTGCATGTGCTCAAGTTAGGGTCTTTGATTTTGTTCCATTGATCTACAGGTCTGTTTTCATGCCAGTACCATCCTGTTTTATGACTAGCAATTTTCCTTTTCTACTTTCAGCTCCTCCTCACTCATCTCCAGTTTTAAGCCTGTTTGGATGGGACGCTATGGAACCAGGTATCCTAGTATAGTGAGTATGGCCTGAGACAAACTTTGTCTACACTCCATGTAAATAATGTGACTGAAGAAGATAACTGGTCTGTACCATGCTTGAGTTTTCTCATTTTTAAAAATGGAGGGTGGTGATAAAATAACATCAATCTCCTCCTATTTTTAATGAAAATAAAGATCGTCCCATGCCTACGTATCAGTCAGGATCACGATAAGCATATTCAAGTAAGGGGAACCCAACTGAGTTAATACAAAGCTGATTTACAAAAATACAGATTCATCAGGAGTCAGGACAACAGATGGTAGGGGCTAGGTACACCTAGCCTCCAAGTTCAGTTTGAGCAGTAGGCAGAGCATCAATATTGAAATCAAAATGATTTGGACCTCAGCTATATTACACACTTATTATACAACCTTCAGCTAGTAAGTTAGACCCTGAATCCTGTTTTCCTCATCTGGTGTTGTGTAATAATCTCTGAGTCACAGGGTCGTTCTATATCATACCAGACTCCAGTTTAGAGAGAACAGTGATAATCCTCCCTTGGGAGGATCAGTGACCTCTGTCTAGTCAAGGGATCAAAGAACATGTCTGACTTAAGGCAAGAGAGGGCTCCATAGAACACTTACAGCACCCTTCTCTCTCTCTCTCTCTCTCTCTCTCTCTCTCTCCAATTCCCAGTCATACAAAGGCATGGGTAAATCATCAAATCAGTCTTCCAAGGGTAGCAGACAGGGTGGAGAAGGACAAAGAATCAATTCAGAGGCTCACATGGATGACCACAGCATAGAATATAGTGTCCTCAAGAAATAAGCAGGCATGTTCACATGTTGTACCAGCCATGACCTTGAATACATGGATCTGATCCTGGTCACCAGAAGACTAAATGGGATTCTGAAGACAGATGCCACAGCCCAGATATTCAGGTCTTTCATACACTTACCAAGTTCACCTCGGGAACAATTATGTTTTTTATTCTAGAGATAATGTATTCATTTTTTAAAAGTTTTTGCTGAATTTTTTGAAAATTTCATACAATATATGGCAAGTGAGGACACAAATTTGACTTGCAAACAATTGTATTTCCTTGAGACAACAACTAGGGGCAAGAGGCTGAGGATATTTGTATCCTCAGAATGGAAAAAGAATCCTTAGAATAGTCAAAATGACTCTTGCCTTGTCCTGGGTCATTGGGATTTGTATCTGAGAGTTACAGTTCCCTAATTAACAGCAAGTTCTGCCTCCCTTTAAGTTGCAATATTACCCTTCCAAAATGTTCCCTCTTGCTCTAGGTCTGAATTGAGGGCTCAAAAAAAAAAAAATGGAACTCCTTGGAGTCACAATGTAGGATAGTCATATGTTCTGAGACACATGCTGCGAGGTGATTTCATCCCTGTGTAAACATTGTGACACCGCAAATTAAGATGCCTACAACATCAGTAGGTGAGTTAATCTCACGAGACCACTGTCATACACTGTCAAGTATGTGGCCTGTCACTGGCCAAGCATCATTGTTCACATGATGATAAATTAACACAATAGTTACAGAGAACTGGTATATTTGCTTCTGGAGAAATCTGAGCAAGTAAGATGTATCTTCAGGCCATCCTAAATCCTTACATGTCCCCAGGGTCAGCCAAACTAGGAGAGGCCTACCTCCAAAGTAGGTTAGAGCAGTGGGCACAACATCTACACTAGGGATATAATACTCACTCTTTGAACTCAAGCTCAATTATTATTACATTCCTTTCGGCAAGTAAGAAGTTATACTCTCTGAACCCTGTTTTCCTTATCTGAATTGGAGAGGATCCCGAACTCATAGGGTCACTCAGAATGGGGATGTGTGTGAGCCTTCTAACACAGTAGAAAAACAATAAATGATAGCTCTTCACCTGGACAGGGCAATCCATGTGTCCAAGTGCTTCTGTCAATGTTTCTCACACCTCCTCTAGAAATCACAGAGGCAGAGCAGTCCCATCCTCCTTTTTCTGCCTCCTACAATTTTGTCCATGCCACTTTATAGTTCCATCCACTGTAAAATGGGTAAAAGTAGGTTTTACAATGGATATAACTTAAGGTTTTAACCTTCCCTGTGACTGTACTTCTCCTTGGTCCTATGCGATGAAGGACTTGTCTATTATCTAGGTGGAATTCTGTGAAGTAAGCAGAACCAGTTCATTTGTCTCCTCCTAATCAAAGCAACTGCCCTCTTCTGGCTTCTGAGCAGCATGAGATCACAGCCTCTTTCATGAGGCAAATCTCATTTGAACAGGAATTTGAGATCATTTTAAGCCTATGGAGCCCAGGCACATTATTGTACATGCATTCCGAAATACTAAAAGTGGTTCAAGGTTGATCTTTCTCCCCAGATTCCCAGGTTCTCACTTTGGACAGCAAAGTTCTGGGCTGATTCCCAAGAAGCCTCCAATTCCATCATTCTATGATCCTAACTAGAATAATTAAGGGAAGATCAGGCCCAACCTGAAAAGACCTTTGTTTCGTTAAAGCTATTTGTTATTTTTATTTATTATGTATTCATTTATTTTGAGATAAGATCTTAGGTAGCCCAGGCAGACCTCAAGCTCACTATGTAGCTGAAGATAGCCTTCAACTTCTGATCTTTGTTCCTAGAATTATAGGTCTGTGCCACCATATCCAGTCTATTACCTTCCCAAACCCAAGGCTTTGTGAACATTAGGCAAGTACTGTATCAACCAAGCTATATACTCAGGCCTAGAAAGGCATTTTTAAAAAGCAGGAAATAATCTATGGTTCGTTAAGGAAGGTCTGGACCCACAAGAATGGAGGAATTTGGCTTCCATTAATGACTCAGCTCTATTAACCAGTACTATGACTCTGTCTTCCAAGTCTGGCCTTCTGGTATCCCAGGGCAGCAGGAAGTCAGAAGCATTTTATCCACTGCTCTAACCCTCTGCCCTGTGGCTTTGCCTTCAAAGGCATCCACCTGCATCTATTCACTCTTTCATCAAGTGAATACTGGTTTGAGCCCCAGCCCCTGCTCTGCTTCTAATTCTCTAACATGTGAGATGCTCATAGTCCCAAGAGCAAAGATGCTCCAGCTTAGCTTGGAGCATTTCCACTAGACCATGCAGTGATTTGGGATTGGATATCTGGAAGGGCAGCTCTGTAGCCTTTCTGCCTCCTCCTCCCCTTCTCTCATCTCACTGAAAACTCACAGATGGGAAAATAACTGATTCCCTGGCTCTCATTCCACACAACGGTGCTCCTCTTTGGTCATTAGAGCCGTTGGTAGCTGGCTCATTGCTAAGTCAAACGTGCAAAGTGCTATTTCCCTGCCATGTCCTTAGATCTCTTCTTAATTACAGCTGTCCGCTCCTGTCCTCCACTCTCTGTTATTTCAAACATCCATGTTCTGATGTTCTTTTCCATTCATTAGAGTGGAACATTCCGTTCTTGTCTCTCAAGTCTGTCCCCAGTACAGTTTAAGAAGCACTTGAATGTCTGTCTCTGCATTACCTTACATAACAAATAGTATTCTGTCCACTGCTTGAATCACTCTTTAACATGGAAAATATCTAAAGATGCGTAGACTCATAAGGCTCCCCACCACTGACAGAGATTGCTTTTTTACCAATACTGATCCCTATTATTTTTACTTAATTGCATTAATTCTAATCTTGCTCAATGCAATGCCTCCCTTTCTTTTTTTTATTAATTTTATTTATTTCTGTATGTGTATGAATGTACTGTCTGCATGCAAGTTTGTGCACCCGTGTCGTGCAATGCTGCGGAGGTCAGAAGAGGGTGTCGGATTCCCCTGGAACTGGAGTTCTCCTGGAATTGGAGTTTCAGACAGCTCTCGGCCGCCATGTGGGTGCTGGGGATTGAACCCGGGTCCTCTGCAAGGCCGTCGGCACTCTTAACCGCTAGGCCATCTCTCCAGCAATGCCTCCCTTTCTAATCTAATTCTCAACGATTCATTACAGGAATCCATAGCTATAATACACCCTGTCTACCTGGACCATCCCTTTTACTTTCATAAGTATCCCAGTTGGGACAAAATATCTACTATCACCCCAGTCACAGAGAACAAGAGATTTTCTGCTTCCTCGATACAACTTCAGCCCAAATTTCAGTTGTTGTAGCAAAGCAGGTGTCAGCAAATACTTTCTGTGAAGAGGTAGATCACACAATTCCTGCTCTGCCATCCAGTTGCTATTGTAACTACTTTATTTTGCTCTCCTGGTGCAAAAGCAGCTACGTCAGTATGGAAATGAGGAGGTGTGACTCTGTTTCTCTACAGGATGTCTACAAAATCAAACAGCCAGTTTTGGAGTACAAGCCATGTTTTTCCAACTTGTTACTGAAGAAAATGGTATTTAATTTATACTTATATTATCTGATTCTGAGATTGACAGTTTCACCTACTTTGTGAAGACCATGTGTTACCATTTAAATTTTATTGTTCCCCAAAGGGGAATATTGAATAGCTAGACCCAGTTTGTAACACTATTTTAAAGTCTGTGGAACCTTTAGAAGGTAGGACCTGATAGGCAGAAGTACGTCACTGGGATTGGGCTTTAGAAAGTTGTCAGCACCTGTAGTTCTGCCCTGGTCCTTATTTCCTGTCACCACCATGTGAACAATGATCACCATTTTCTCCCATTGCCAGGGACAGAGTCACTGTGCCCTCCCCATCATAATGGGTTACTACTCTCTGAAGCCATAAGCCAAAATAAATCTCTCTTCTCTCAAGCAGTTTCTGTCAAGGATTTTGATCACAATGATAAAAAAAAAAAATCTATGGTTATCACATAATAAATACTCAAACGATTCTTATTTCTTTATTTGCTACTTGTTCCAATCATATTTCACCAGCCACAAAAATAACATGTTTATAGAATTACATTATTTTAGAACTCTTTATAGGTTTTTACTATGAAAATCATCTCCTTGTTTTTAAATAATTAGTTTTTACTCTCCTTAGGGACATACACTTTTACTATGCACATACAGAATAATTTCTGTCAACTTATAAATACACAACTAGGTAATACATTAGAGGGAGAACTGACATGCTGATGTGACTAAGTGTTTCCATTCAGAAATGTGGTATTTTTCCAAGCATTCAGTCTTCTTTTATGTACCTGTGCTTTAAGGTTTTTATCCAGGCCCTTCACTTATTGTTCTCTTCCTTCTGAACCCTTAAAAATATTCTGACCTATTATGGTTGGGATTTTTCTTTGTTCTATATATTACATCTTAAGAACTGCACATATGAAAAAAGCTAATTTTTAAAATTTATTTTGTATCTGGCCTCTGAAACATCTACCCAATGCCAATAGGTTTTTCTCTGATGCACTTGCATACATTTTTTAGAGTATTAATTGCTTTTTTTCTGATGCTTCTGTCCTTTGATTTTTCTGAGCCGGGGATATTTTTCATCCTTGGGAGAATTTCCTTCCACTGGCTCATTCCGAAATGTGTCCTTCACATGGGATTCCTGGCCACTTGCCTTTTGGTATCTAGAGTCTCCTAGTTTGTGACACTGTACATAAAGGGTACTAGCTCATCAGTGTTACTCCATGGAGTAGACACCATCCATTTGTGTGACCAAGAGAATTATGTTAAGTAAAGGTTGCTGGGATGCTTAAGAAGTCAAAAGAACAGGGAAACTGCACATCAAAGATGTTCAAGTCAAAGCATCAAGAGGTGGGATGCAGACAGCCAAAGTCTGGATGGAAACACCTAGAGATCACAGTGGTGCATCCCAGAATGACTCCAACGGAAGATGTTTCTCAAGCATCTTATCAAGATGAATGCAACAACAGAAATGGGCCTTGGTTCGTGTGACTTATCCCTAGGTCCTCTGGTCTGGACAAGGAAATAGAGGGGTGGAGAGATAGCTCAGTTGGTAAAGCATGAAGACTGAGTTTCATCCCCAACATCCACATAAAATTCCAGCATGGTGCCACATGTTTGTAATCCTGCCTGGCACTGGGGAGGCTGATATAAGAAGATCCCTGGAGCTGGCTGGCCACCTAGCCTAGTCTGAAAATGCTAAATCCTTTGGCCCAGTGACAGACCTTTTTCCAATTATAAGGTGGGAGATGGAGCGATGCTTCAGTGGTTAAGATCACTGGACGCTCTTGAAGATGACCTGGATCTGGTTCCTAGCACCTACGTGGCAGCTAACAAATGTCCCTAACTCAAGATCTAGGGGATCTGATGCCCTTTTCTGGACTCTGTGGGCATTATATGACACAGGTACATCTACATACAGGCAAAAGACTCATATACAGAAAATAAAATAAGTAAATCCAAAAGAAGATCAATTATAAGGTGGACAGCTCCTAAGGAACAATACTGGGGTTTATCTCTGGTTTCTACATGCACCTGCAAATACAGGTACATGTATATACATGCAAACATACACACAAACTGTATACTCACACCAATTTAAATTTTAAAAGGCACCCTCCGAGGTGCTGAGAATGCAGACAGTAAAGCGACAGTCTCTCCCTGAGGGACTGGCCCTCTTCACACATGGCTTAAGGAAGCTGACTTAGCAAGCTTAAAGAACTTCATTGAAGAAATAAATCAGTGAGGCAGAAGCTGGGCTTAACATAGGATTGCCTAACCACACTGTACCTGATACCCCTCTGAATTCTCCCCAGGAAGGGTCCCTAGGCACACAATGACAGAATGGATACCAAGATTCGAGATTCATCCTAAACTCACCACCTGCCATGTGTCTTACACACATATAGAAAAGACTATCCAGGTAGTCCTATGTTAGGAAGCAGCAGGGTAGGCAAAGCAATCACTGGGAAAAAGTTCCTGAACTCTGTAAACATTACTCATTAACATAAACCTTGGAGAGGTCTGATAAAGTTCAGCCTTTATCTCCATGCCTGCTTGCTCCCTCCCTGCTCAGAGCAGCAGCTGGTCAAGGGTTCACCTTCTTTGCAAGGAAGCAAATTAAATTAAATTAGATCCATGATGCCAGGACCAACAACAGCAGCACTACCATCAATAAAATTAAGATCTTCAAGTGAAAACAAGAAAAAAGTCTTCTAAAAACTGAATTCCATGGCCCAGCTAAACTCGGCTCACCACTGAGCCCCTCTGTAGCAACTTGACATGAAGCTGTGGAGCAAAGTGTTGGGGTAGGAGAAAACCTGCACTATCTTTTGGCAGCTTGGAACTGGGTCTTTTGTTTGTTGTTGTTCTATTCTTACAAAAGCACATATCCAGTAATGCATTTGACATATAAATAGGCCATTTCAGTGACTACGGTCATTGAAAACCTTTTCCAATAAGAGCATGTCACGCTGGCTGTGCAAACATGTATTTATAATCACACAGTAAGGTAGACTGGAAAAAATGCCAAGTGTTCCAGAAAATATGGCAGCTGGAATACCATTTCACAGAAACTCCATTTCCAAAGTTGGATGAATGAACCAAAAGAATAGGACCAGGAAACTCTGGTCAATCCTGAAAATTAGAAAGTACCCCAACTTCATGCTGAAGATTTTGAATGTGCATTGGGTCAAACTGAAAGATGAATTCATGTGTATCCTCTCCTTCCAAATGGAACAACACAGTTGAAGTTGGAAAGACCATGGAATAAGTGGACCAGCTCCTAATTTGATGGATGGGAACAAACCAGAAGGAAAAGCATTGTCAAATCCTGGACATGTGAACCTCCTGCCTGGAGCTTGTTGTCCCCAACATGGCTGGATGTCCTTCTCTAAGTTCCTCCCTGGAACTTCTTATTAGGCAGAAACTATTCCATAGGAAACATCAGATGGTCTAAGAAAGGATGACGAGTATGTCTAGGTCTATACTTCACAAAGGTTCATGAAGGATAAGGACATATGGGCTGAAGAGATGGCTCAGCAGTTAAGAGCACTGGCTGGTCTTGCAGAGGACCCAGGTTCAGGTCCTAGCATCTGATCCCTAACTCCAGTTCCAAGGGATCCTATGCGTTCTTCTGTCCTCCACAACCCTCACTGAAACTGGAGGACAAACAGCACCTTTAGATGATATTTCTAATCCCTTCAAGATTTTCCCACTGCCAAGTCTGTAGAGCTTACCCTAAGGGCAATGCTTAGATATGTTTATACACTGATATTAGAGACAAAGCTCTTAATGGCATTTTTGCAAGTCCCCAGCAATTTCTCCCTCCTGAGGAAGGAGGCAAACAGCCCAAATAAATAGATAAACTTAGAAAAAGAAAATTCAGCAGAAGGACTAGAGAGATGGCGCAGCTGTCAAGAGCAACGTCTATTCTACCAGAAAACGTGAATCTAGTTCCCAGCATCATGTCCAGCAGGGAACTGTGGAACTCCAGTTCCAGAGAATCTGATACCATGTTCCGGCTTCTACAGACACCCAAAAACACATGACATCCACAGACTCACACATTCACATAAATAAAAATGAATCATAAAAAAGAAAATTATGAATAGCCAATTTGAGGCAAATAGCATTATCATGTGACTGTCCTCTAGACAAGGTGGTCAAGTAAAAGGGAAAAAAAGTAAGACATATCATATTAATTAAATAAACACTGTGGGTTTTCAAGGTAAGTGTAGCATGCAAAGTTTTTTCTTAATTAATTACAGAAGAGATAGTCCAGGAAACATAGAGGACTGCTTTGTAAGAGAAGGAAAAGGGAAAAGAACATGAACTAGATGGGAAAGGCAGGTAAAGGATGAGATCACGTGACAGTTGCTTCAACATTGCAACTGCATTAGCTTCTGGATGACCTCCCAGGTCTGCATGTGGGAAAAGGAGAGTCCTTTCATGGATATCAAATCTGCAACCCTGCGAACATGCTGGCAAGGTGTGTGAAAACCTGATACATCGTTAAGCCTGAAAGGGCTCTCATTTAGACTCCACTGGTAGCTGATATTGAAATCAAGGTCACATATTTATCCATATGTACATATGAATGGAGAGGGAGTAGAAAACAGCAGAAGAGAGAATGGAAGAGAACAGCAGCTGGTGCCCTGGGCCCCAGGGATGACTAGTAGCCAAAAGTCTCACTGTGAACCAATTCTGATTGCATCTTTCCCTTCTTTGGGGTCTCTGCCTAGGAGTGGATTATGGGTTCCTTGAGTAACTCCGTATTTAACTGTTTGGAGGAACTGTCAACTGTTCCACAATGACCTCACCATTTTATTTTATTTTATTTATTTCTGTATGTGTATGAATGTACTGTCTGCATGCAAGTCTGTGCACCCGTGTTGTGCAATGCCGCGGAGGTCAGAAGAGGGTGTCGGATTCCCCCTGGAACTGGAGTTCTCCTGGAATTGGAGTTTCAGACGGTTCTCAGCCGCCATGTGGGTGCTAGGGATCGAACCCAGGTCCTCTGCAAGAGCGGTCGGCGCTCTTAACCACTAGGCCATCTCCACCATTTTTGCCCACACCAGCAATGCATGGTCTCCTCTCTTCTTTAGGACTTACTACATTGTGTGGCTTTGATGTAGTTCTCAGAGCCTCAGTTTCCCCATCTCTAAAGGAGGGCTAGAAAGAGCTCCCCTATTTCTACTTACAGTGTATTATATTCACACTTCTTTCATCCCACCTAAATCCTGACCTTCCACAACCCACATCTGTTCCCATGAGTTCTCTGACACTGTGAAGTGTTATAATGAATAAGTCCTGGCTCTGCTCCTTCTTAGAGCTGGAATTATCTTAATGCGCGTCTGCAACTTATATTAATGCTCTTCCATTTCCATCCATATCTCCCTGAGTACTTTTCCTCTCTTGTCTGTCTATTCTTTTCACCTTTTTGCAAGCGTCATCTTGTTCTGCCTGTTGGCTGTCAGCTTTTCTCTACAAGCTTTCACAGAGTTGCCAGATTCTTGGCTATTTCTCCACCCTCAGCTCATAACTATTTCCCCCCAAGCTCAGCGACTGTTAAGTGGTCTTTGTGAAATCCTATTAGGATAATCTCCCTGTCCGTGTCTCCTCTCAGCTGGCTTGCCTCTGGAAACCTCAGCTGTCTTCCCGCCCCCCTCCACCCCCGTCTGTGCATCATAGGCTGGATCCTGAGCCATCCAACATTGTGCTTACTCACAAATGTGCTTACAAGTAGAGAGTCTCACAGCCCACAAGTGACAATTAAACTTAATGGAAATTCAATGAGATTTCATCTGTAGGAAGTGTTTCCTCTTGACTTGGGCCCCCTACTTCCTAACACCAAAGATGAGGAACTTGTTTCTCATTGTACTGCCCACCATGTGTGGTGTTTAAGTGTGCACATACGTGTCCATTCGTGCATGCAAGTATGTATTATCTTGCCCACAATAGTATTCCCAGTGTCATCTGATAAGCTTTAACATATTATATATATAGCTCTTCTGTATATACCAATATATCTTTTGGATCAATGATTGAGTGTTTGCTATTCTTTCACAGAGCTGATTGTGGGTCTGCCTACCTGTTGATCTATTAGAACTAAAGCGCCCATAGGCAGGAGTTCATTTGTCATGGTAAAATGTTAAGGAAGATTTTTTTTTGAAGGCTGTTACAACAGAGGAGATTTACAGGCAAAAAAGTAGAGTAAGAGGATGGAGAAGTATTATGAGGAACAAGAAGATTCAACTAACTTGGCAGGATTCTTGCTAAATGTCAACCATGGAGATGATATATCATTACGTTCCAATGATCTATCCTTCCCAGATACTTATGTTGAAATCCTAACCCCCAGAGTGATAGCATTGAAAGAAGACCATATAGAAACCTAGTACTGTAGAAGTTTCTTCACATATATATGTATGTGTGTATATGTATATGTATATGAAGAGTTGGACACTAGTTTCCCTATGATGGGTGGGAGCAGACAACACTCCTACCAGTCACCACAGGTTACCAAATAAACAGCCCAATACCAGGTATGGAGTCCTTCTTTTGCAGTAGTTGACCAGGGGTTCACATAGATTTTTAAACAATACTAGCTGTTGTCATTGTTCTTGGTTACCTTCCAGAATTTGTTTTTTTTTTTTTAATTAGTTTTTATTGATGCTTTGTGCATTTCATACATTTTTTCCAATTCAGTTCAGTCTTATTTCCCTTTCCCTCCCCACCCACCCCCACCCCATCCCAGATCATGCATTCTGCCATAACTGTCCTGCATCTTTCTCTCATAAGACCCATTTCTGAAGACATTACATATCTGAGTCACAGAAAAAAAATGGTGAAATCAAGCTGGCACTGACCTTGATGCTTCATTCCTACTGGCTAGTTTACATAGTGCTAGGAGGTGCTATTCATGTTACCAGGAGAAAAAAGTAGTCATCAAGTTTACCCAGCTGTGAACCTCACTAGCTACAATAACAACTCTCTTCTAGACAGATGGAGCCTTCTAGTGGTGGTAGAGGGGCAAACTAGCCCTCTGGAGTCCCTTTTATGAGAGCACTAATGCCACTCATGAGAATTTTGCCCTCAAGACCTAATCAATTACCAATACTTATATATATACATATATATATGTATATATATATGCATGTGTGTATGTGTGTGTCAAATAATATTTTATTGACTACTTGAGAATGTAATAGAATGTGTTTTGATCATATTCAGAACCCCTCCCCAACTCCTCTCGGATCCACACCCACTTCACCCCACACTTCATGCCTCTCTTATTTTTTTAAGGCCTGTTGCATTTCATTTGTGTTCCCCAAATGCTCTCAGGTGTCTGTTTATACCCAGCATCATACCCTTAAAGGAAACCAACTTTCCTACTTTCAGCAGATGTCAGTTGGGGCTTCATGTCCACCTCCCCATCCTTGCTGGTTTTGTCTGGCTTGGGCTTGCACAGCTCTTGTGAGTGCTGTCATCAGTGCTGTGGGTTCACATATATAACTGCTTTGTTCTTCCCAGAAAGCATGGTTTTCTAATATTCATCTATCACCTCTGGCTCTTACAGGCTTTCTGGTCTCTCTTCCACAATGATCCCTGAGCCTTGGGAGGAGAAGGTATGACATAGGTATCTATCTCATTTAGGGCCAAGCACTCCACAGTCTCTTATTTTCAGCATCTTGAGCAGTTGTGGGTCGCTTTGTTGTCATCTGCTGTGAGAATCTCGTCCCGAGAGAGCTGGGAAATGCACTAATCTATACGTATAACAATGAATCATTAGGAGTCAGTTTAATACTATTTCAACTTAACATATATTAAAAGTACTAGTTTCTCCCCTATGGGGTGTGACTTGTCTAGCCACAAGTTATTGGCCCTTTTAACAGTGCCAGGGATGGGCTCCATCTTGTGGTGGGGCTTAAATCCAATCAGTAAACAACTGGTTACTCCCATGATATTCATGCCACCATTGCACAGTGGTGAAGAAGGAGAATCTCTGGAGCCTAGGTAGAGTGTAGTCAAACAAGAGCCTTTTCAGCCAATACATGGCCCAGGTCTTGTCTACTATGTTGCTGGCACTAGGGAATGCATGTCACACCAAACTGAGCATCCATCCTTAGAGAAGCTTTGCCTAACTTGACCAGAAGTCCAGACTCTCCTTTTATCCTCCTAGAACTGGAATGAATGAAGAAGGTTCCCAAATAATGTTTACATCTACAGGGCTCAGGGGAGAGAAAGAAAGGGGAAGATGTGAGAACCCTAACTAAGATTACACACAATTCTCCCAGGGTTTCACAGACCAGGTATCCCCAGTGAGTCTCACAGCCATTCTGGGAAGCAAGCAGACTTATGGAAGGGATGACACTCTGGGATGTCAAGGTCACACACACAGAACTTGTCACTTAACATTTATCTCTGATTATTTTCTTGAAATATAGCTTCAAGAATAATTTTTTGGACCACAGATTTACACAGTTCATATTTCTGACACATATTAAACTGTCCTCTCTAAATACTGTACCAATTTATACTCAAATACTGACAGTATTTCTCAGAAGTCTCACCAACACTGAATTTGTCTAATGGATCATTTATCTTTCTTTTATTGATTTGTAAAAGTTCTTTCCATATTCATGGCATCCATCATTTGTTTTATATATATTGTTAAGTGTCAGATTTCATTTGGATGCAGTTCTTTTTTCATCGTGTTGATGGTTTTTAGGGACAAACGCATAAATATTTGTTTTTATTGCTTTTATTCTTTTCCATTTAAACATTCACTTATGGATTACATTCGTAGAGGCTTTTACCTTTTACATTTAAGTGGAATTTATTTTTCATCTGGAATATATTCTGGTATAGAATAGTAAATAAAGGCATATCTCAGAATATCCCATACTTAGTTGTGGGTGAGTTTTCACCCTGATTTTTCTCCCTTATTGGAGGTGCTAAGGTTATCTGTAAAACACACACACACACACACACACACACACTCATTCATGCACACAACTCTTTCAGGTATCTATTTGCTTTATTGATCCATCTGCCTCTTCCTGAATTGTTGTACACTATTTGAAATAGTTTAGTTCCAGAATATATTCCTAATCTTGGAATTAGGAATCTCCCTCTTTTATTGTCTCTCAACATCTACCTGGCCATCTGTACCCACTTGTTTTTCCTGATAAATTTAATAATCCTTTTATAACCTTGCTTACAAATGTCTACTATGATATACTTTAATTAAATCTAAATCCACAAGCTTTAAAATAGGAATTGTTTATTGCAAAAGGAAACACCCATTCATTCATCTGTTTTTCCCAGTTCTGTTTCCTGGCATCCTCTTGAAATTCCTGCATAGCACTTCTTGAGCTTCCTCAGCTTTCTGCATTTTCTAATTTCTGATGCTTTTGTAGAATTAATCCTTTATATTACTTTTCCTAACTGGTTATTACCGGGATTAGGAAATTGTTGATTTTCGTATATTTATTCCCTAACTAGTCACCTTATTGGACTCTTTTATTGGGTTGCAATAGTTTCCACTTATTGAAAACTCCACTCTGGAGTTTTCAGTGGATAATAATATCCTCTGCAAAAATAACTTTATGTTTCCCACAATTATACTTCCTATTCAATGACTAGAAATCCCTGGATGAATGTCAAATGGTTTTCACGATCTTCGTTTTGTTATAATATGGGTTGTTGGTGTAGAATAGACATATCCTACCACTTAAGGAAACCCTTTTCTTGGTCTTTTCAGGGTGACAGTTATTCTCAGTTCCCTACCAGCACACTCCGTCATCAATCCAAAGGCAGTCTCTACCCTGCTCTGTGATTTGAGAGGACCACCTCTTTGGCCTTCCTTTTCAAGCATCCCACACCATCGGCCCCAGCTAAGTGTAGCCAATGGCAGGCACTGACAGAAGATGCCAGTGTGGCTGTCAGGAACTCCTCATTTCTTGCTTTCTTCCCTGAGAGCCTTGGTGTGGGAAAGGCTCCTCACTTAGCTCCGGGAGCTCTTTGTTAACTCTCATAATCCTGATTCTACCTCATTTCATCAGTCTTCATTTACATCATTCATTCATCTGTCACAAGCTCGATCAGGCTTTCCTTAATTGATTGAAAGATTAGAGACTGCTGTTGAACTCTTTTCAAGCATCAATAATGTAAAAACAAGCAAAATATGTTCTCCTTTGTGATCTAAATGTAGCACTTAATTATGTTTTCATTGAAGAAAACAACTTGAGGACCTACTATGTGCCAGCTGCTACAGCAAACACAGAGATTACATTGCAAACAACAGGCTGGGACATAGCTCAGCTGCCAAAATGCTTGTGGTACAAGCCTAAGCACTTGAGTTGAGTTGAAGCCTGATGACCCAAGTACTGTCTGGGGAATTGAAAACAGGTGGATCCCTGGAGGATTATTGGCCAGCCAGCCTAGCCTAACCCAGGAGCCCCAGATCCCAGTGAAAGACCCAGGCTCAGAAAATTCAAGGTGGACAGCACCTGAGGAATGACACCCCAAGTTGGCCTCTAGACTTTACACGCACAGCATAAACACGTGTGTTTCCATATACACACGTGTGAATTCCATATACACACGCCAAAAACAAACAAACAAAAAAATGTGTGCACTTGAAAACACAAATCAGGAAAGTTCCCTTCTTTCTGTTATCTTAGTGGAGATAGATGATGATAGATAGATAGATAGATAGATAGATAGATAGATAGATAGATAGATAGATAGATGATAGATAGATGGATGATAGATGATAGATAGACGATAGATGATAGATAGAATATGATAGGTTATGGTAGGGACTAGAAGAGTGTTTTGGAGGAGAAAACCAAGGAAAGGTGCTAAAAGGATGGTCAGAGGACACTTCTCACAGGTGAGATGTGAGTTGAGAGAGCTGTGGAGGAGCCTTTCATATGTGCCCAGGTCCTGGGGGAGTAAGTAGCTGCTATATGTGGCTAAGGTAGTGGGATACAGTAGAGGGCGGGCAGAAGGCAGGGGCTAGATCAGTACTGCTCAGTAGTAATCAGTGTAAGCCACACTTTCCCTTTTCAACTGTTATTAGCCATATTAGAGAAGAGAAAATAAAGTGAGTGAAAATAATTTTACTGTGTTTTTCTCAGCTCATCAGTGTCCAGGCTTCCATGAAGATAGGAAATCCTCCTGTGTCCCAGTCCCTTATATATGCTATTGGTACATAACCACCAAGCTTTCCTAGATATTTGGCTCTCTACTTTTGTACTTTGACATTTGATGGATACTTTACACTTCAAGCCCATCTCATTTGGACTGGATACATTTCAAGTGCTCAACTGCTGGTCAGCCACTGTTTTGATAAACCAAGGCCAAATGTTGTCCCTCAGACCTGGGTGACAGGGCCTAGTATGACCAGGAGGGTAAGGATGAATAGGATTTCTTTCTATCAATCCCAGCACTATATCTGGCATACAGAAGGTACTCAATATATGTGTATCACACAGAATAAACCACAGAATGGATGCCGGGGTCCTGCAGCAGCAACTGTACCAAGATCAACCCAGTATACCTGCTTTATGAAAATAAGCCAATTCTGGGTCCTTGGCCAAGACAGGAAATCAAGGTCCACCTCTTACCATGGGGCGTGTTCAGGGCCATTGCTCCTGTGGCCGGGAGCTTGGCACAGCTGCTCCCTTGATTCAGAAAGATTACGTCACACCATATGCCAGTGAGCAGGAGGGAGGGAGCCATTAGCATTCATTGTGCGCAGCTTTTCATTTGGAAAAGCACCTCGAATGTGCCGATCCACATCACTCTGCTTCATTTTTCAACATTCATGAGTATAATTGCATTTATTTTTCTCGTCAAGACTGCAAAACAAGTGATAATTTACTACATTACAGCCCATATCGACTGGGTTTGCAGCCACAACAGCTCTAATATGCCCTCCACAGGGGCTGGGTAGATAAGCAGGAGGTGGGCTTTTCAGCTGAGAACACTACAATTCTTTGACACAGGAAGTTTGGGACCAGCTGTTCTTCTAGGTGGGAACAGCCGTGGTAACAAGAAATGTGAAGACACTGAGTGCTCCAAGCTGCTCACTGTCAACATCTTGACTGTTTCCTACAGTTCTGGACTGCAGCAACAGGTACTCCCATTCTACAGAAGAGATTGAGGTGCACAGAGGTTATACATAAGGAAATCATGAACCCAGTACTGGGGTTCAAGACCAACGCATGCGATAGAAAAGACAGAACTTTGGCCATGATGCAGCAAGGCAGGACTTAACATCTGACAAAGCATGAAGTCTTGGAGGTTTATTGCTGTAGAAGAAGGTGCCATGATCTAAAAAAAAAAAAAAAAAAAAAAACTTACCCAGCATAGCCCTGTGCCTATAACCAGCTGGGACCATTTAGGAGACCTACTTCATACAGTCTTTATTGCAGAGACCCCAGGGCAGGTGTGCACACCCCTTGTGGGGGTTTTATGGCTCCAGCTGTGTTTGAGAATTTAGAAATGGGGATGGAAAGCCTGGTGTTCAGAGATTATTCTCTATAGATATTTTCTTCCTCTCAAAAATAGAAGCCAAGTTCCTAGTGCTATCCAGACACCAGGTCACAAATGCTCATGGATTCATGAGTAGTTTTGTAATGCTCAGCAGAATTTGGCTCTAAAAGATGACTGACCTTTTCGGTTTGCTGCGTGTGTGTTGCAACAAGGTCTGACTATGTTGCTCAAGCTGGTCTTGAACTTCTGCTCTCCCTGCTTCTGCTTCTGGAGCATTCGAATTTTGAAGGCATGAGCTGCCATGCCTGGCTAAGCTTACTGGTCTCTGAAATTCATTTTCTAAGTAATATTACAGTAGAAGGTGTATCAGGGGTTCATTGATAGGAAGACCTTCATCTGTCTTCCAGGGTCTTTATATTCCCTATAATATATTCCACACCTTACGTAACCCCTAAACTCCAATTATACACAGGGCTTGCATACAGCTGGTGCCCTGATAGGTCTGAGCAAACTGAATAGGGTCATCAAAGCCTCTGATCTCGTGCATGGCCAACCTATAACATATTTTACCATCTGGATGATACTCTGGGGCTGCAACAGGAGTCATCTGTAGTCTGAAGAAGCAGGTGGTGATCTGTGTTCAGGAGTCCCTTCAGCCTCCTGACCAGGCACTCCAGTTTACAGAGGACCCCCAGCCCCCTATTTCTATTCTGTCTCTGTAGAATCAGTGGTCCTCAATCGTGTTTTCAACCCACTTCTGACATTGGCAAGGAAGACCATAGGTGGGTTCTAAAATGGCCATGTCCAGCCATCCTGAAATCTTCCCTTGAGTATAAGGAATCTATGGACTTCAAAGGGTGTGACAGCCCACACCTACCATCCAGCACATTTTTTTGGGGGGGGGAGAATGAGAATATACATGAGTATAACCAGACTCACAGGCTTACTTTAGAGCCAAGAGTGCACAGCAGACAAAGGACAAGACCAACTCTGAGACAACCTAGCACTTGGAACTGACAGGAATCTACCATGAGTCCATGCACCCAGTATTTTTCTTTCATTGCCTCTTAAACCATTTAATCTTACTGCTCCTGATTATATAACCTTCCTCTTATAGGGTAGAGAGAACTCTAAGGCAACAACACTGTCTAGCTTTACCCAAGGTCCTCTAGTCAGCTCTTCTGGCTGTAGTGTCCTTGAAGTTTGAATGGGAAGATGCTTATAATCCCCCAGAAACTCAACTATACAAAGAATTCAGGACAAATGTTACCCAGGTTTTAATCACAGGAAACCACATTTTCAATTCAGGCAAACAATCTTTCTGGGTTTTTTCCTTTTTTAATAAACATGTTATTAATTCTTTGAGAATTCCATACAATGTATTCTGATCCTATTCTCCAACCCCCTGCCTTAACTCTTCCCAGATATATCCCCACTTTCCTACCCCCATACCCTCATGTTCATTTTTTTAAATTTAATAACCCATCACCTCCGGTTCATGCAGTCCATATACTTCTTGGTGTGGGACTGTATTAGTCACTTTTCTGTTGCTGTGATAAAACCACCATGACTAAGGGAACTTATAAAAGGAAGAGTTTATTTGAGCTTATGATTTACAGTTCCAGGGAATTAGAGTCCATTGCAGGGAGCCATGGTGGCAGGAGCTGTAACAGAAAGCCAAGGTTCACATCTTCAAGTGGGCACAGGAAGCAGAGAGAGCAACTGGAGACTGGTAAGTCTTTGTGAACTCTCTAAGCCTGTTCCCAGTGACATACTTCCTCTAGGATGGCCACACCTTCTAAGACCTCCCAAAACAGCACCACAAACTGGGGCCAAAATATCTGAATACTTGAACCCTATGGGGGACATTCTCATTCAAACCACCATACCCATCCACTAGAATGTGGTCAATCTACCAGGAGACACACCCTTGAAAAAATGGACTATCCTGCCCCTAGAAGCCATCAACTGTCTGTTGATCCTCAGTTGTAGGTTAAGGCCTATCAACCTTTTCCCCTTCTATGCTAGAATGTTGACTGGGTTGATCTTGTACAACCACAGCTGCCTATCATGTCATGCTCCACTCCAGTCCTCTCAGCCTCTGGCTCTTACATTCTTTCTGCCCCCTCTTTTTTGGTAGTCCTTGAGTCTTAGGGAAGAGGTGTGGCATACAAGTCCCATTTGTAGTTGAGCATCCCACGACACTTATGCTCTGCACTCTGACCTGTAGTGAGTTGATGTCTCCCAGAAGCTACAGCTATTATTTTCAGTATTGCAAAATCTAACAACTTCATATAAAAAATAATAAAAATTGGGTTTGTAAAACTGACATTTTTGTCAGAAATGGTTAAAATCAAATCATTTTATTCAGCACTGGTACTAAGCATAGTCTTTCTTTTAATTATCATTACCACCCCCCAAAAAAGAAAAATAAGATTTCTTTTCCAAAGGCTAAGACTTTGTTCAGGGTGATGCTCTGCCTCCATCTATTCCAGGATACACACTCTCAAGTGATCATGACACCCTCCTTGTTCCTATTAAGTAAAGATACCAGACAGACTAAGGAACTGGCAGCTCGGAGCCATCCAGCAGGTCAGCAGCACAGCAGATCCAAGACCCAGTCTACCTTTGAGTAAACAACTCTATACAATTAACTATACTCAGTTGTTACACAACAATCTATGGAATTTTTCATTTTGCAAAAATAAAACTCATTTGCTGTGGTTTGAAGGCATGTTTCCCTCAAAATTTATATACTGGAACTTAAATACTAATGTGTGAATATTAAGAGATGAGGCCTTTAAGAGGTGATAAAGTCACATGGCCCAGTCTTCCTGTGTGGGATTAGTGAGCTTAACAAGGGCTGCAGGGAACTAAGCAGGTCTGTTTTTCCCTATTTGCCATGAGAGAACACAGCATTCAAGGCCCCATCTTAGATGCAGAGTGACTTTCCCTTTACAGTCTTAACCCTGTACTTCTAAGGGTCTAGAATTATGAGAAATAAACATCTATTATTTACAAAGTAATTTACTCACAGAGTTGTGATTTTGCAGCATGAGCAGACCAGTGAATATGCTGCCTCCTTCCAGCTCCTGACAGTCACAAACCTATAATCTGTTTTTTTTTATAAATTTGATTGTCATAGAAAGCTCATTGTTGTGATTAACATCTCCCCTACAGGTGCGTGCCTGAAATGCTTGTTCCCCACAAGCTGTGCTACTTGGGGAGGCTACAGAACCTTTAGAATGTGCCGTCTAGCTGGCAGAGTAATCTTACAAGTGGAGGGTCCTTGAAGCTTACAGGCAGCTTCACATCCTGCCTGGCTATCTGCTTCCTGGCCCACCAGGCAGGATGAGAACAGCTTTCATCCACTTGCTCTCACACTATAACCTGACCTTCTCTATTATGCCTTCCCTGCCACAATGAATTGAACCCTCTGAAACTGTGGGTGAAAATAAATTTTGCCTCCTTCTATAGACTGTTTAAGTCAGGTTTTAGTCACAGAGGCACAGACTTTAATACAAAAAATTTGGTCCATGAGAACTAGGGTGGTTGCCACAACTAAACATGGTCATGTGGATATAGGTCTTTAGAACAGGTGTTTGGGGGATGGGGATTTGGGAAAGTTTAGAGACAAAGACTATCAGAAGCCCTAGAGTGCTGTAACTGGGGCTTAATGGTAGTTTCCAGTGGCAGTTCATAAAGGCAGATTGCCAACAGAATTGCTTATAATAAAGAAAAGGCTCATAAGGTTTTAGAAGGGAAAAAGAACTTGACTGGGAATTGAATTGGACTAGATTTTCATGTGAAAATCTGGGGAAAAAACTCCACATTTTGCCTCTGTCCTGAAAATTTGAGTAAAACTGAATTCAAAATGAATAACCAATTCATTTGATAGAGAACATTTCAATACAGCATTGCATTCAGGCTGTGACATAGTTAGCCTTGAGTGGTTAAAGCCAGATTTTCAGAGAGAAATGAGATTAAAAAGCAGTGCAAAAAGATGTGAAGCTGTTTGGTGAGAAAATGAGTGAGACCATTAGAAGCTGTGCTAGTAAAGAGACCATGAGTGTAAAAGAAATTAGACCCATTAACAAGAACCAAGAAGTTTGCACTGGGATAACAGGAAAGAGGCCTTGACAATATTTCAGAGTGTAAAATTTCAAACTCACTGGAAAAATTCTCCTTAAAAAGGAGAATGCTCCTAGTCTACTAGCAAAGGGCTTCCCAGGGAACAGTTTTACAAGGTTCAGCCAATCAGGCATTCAGAAACCACTGTGGCCATGGTCAAAGGGGATCTGGCTATTTTTTGAGTTGGTAGCAGAACTTGGTGTTGCTCATGTAATGTTGGTTTTTGGCCTTGCAGAATGTAAGAGTTACATGGTCATAAAGGCTGCTACCAGGATTTTTGAAGAAAGCAGATGAGGTCCGCACAAATGTAGCTGTGTCCGATTGCATCCAGGAGCCCCTGAGGTGGCTTGATATGACACCAGGACAGCAAAGTCTAAGTAAGTAGCAATGGAAAATTCCAGAATGTTGGAAATGCCAAGAATGTAGGATGTTGTCAAGGAGAAGTTATAGGTGCCTAGTGGAACCAACCCAAGAGAGATGCCATGTGAGTTGTAAATGGTAAGGCCATACAGTCAAGACTACTCAAGCTAGTGCAGGTTACAACATGGTGCTTCGTGACCTATGGGATCTGATATGAAGTTTCAGTCTTGTTTTGGTCCCCATTGCTCTCTTTTGAAATAGGATCATTTACCCTGTGTAACTGTTTATAGGAAGTATGTAATTTCTTTTTTATTTCTTTTTTTTTAATAAGGGGAGAGCGTGAATGCAGTCCCCCACTACCACAAATTATGTAGTCGAGTTTCCCGCATTTGGGGAAATCGCAGGGGTCAGCACATCCGAAGTGCAATGGATGAGCCTCACCCTGGGAAAACCACCTTCGTGATCATGGTATCTCCCCTGCCAGGTAAGTATTCTTTTTTATTTCATAGAAGCTAACATTCAAGACTCTACATGGGTCTCAGAAAAGACTTTGGATAGGGATGTCTCTAAACAGTCTTGACTTCTGGGACTCTTGGAAGTTCCATTCTGGATGAATGGATTTTGCACTGAGATGTCCACAAACCTTTGGGAATGAGGGTTGGGTTATTATAGTTTGAATCTGAAATGTCCCCCTCACAGGTCCATGTTTTATACGTTCGTTCCCGTGGTGTTGGCACTATTTGGGGAGGTTTTGAAGATTGGGTAGCATTTTCCTTCATGTGTATACCATCTTTTCAAGGACTGTTCTGGCTAAAATCAAAGAGACACAAAACATTTTTAGAAAATGGGGTCACTGTTTTGACCAGGCTCTTTCATGTAGCCCAGGCTGACCTTGGATTCACTATGTAGGCCAAGTTGACTTCCGGCTCTTGATCCTTTATCCTCTACCTCCCAAGTGCTAGAATTACAAGAGCTTTACCATGACCAGAAAAAAAAAAAGTATAATGTCTATCAATGATATTAAATTTCTCAGTGATTAGTAATCCTGCAAAAATAAATTCTGAACATGTCCGCTGTCCTTCCTGGTCCACATGATAGGCACTGTGGGTGCCTGGGAACAAAATCCCTTAAGCTCATCTGGGAGATTTATCTTAATATGAAAGCCTCAGTTCTCAGGGACAGACTGTCACTCAGGTACCCTGTCTCCAGACACTCATGAAGACAAATTCTCCTGTTGGAGAATGGGCAGCACCTGTCACGCTTGACCAAAAGGCAACAGATGGATGGATCGCCTAGTGCCATGAGATTTCCCACAGAGCTTTATTTTACACACGAATTACTTAATTCCTGCATTTAAAATTCCTTCTCAATTCCAAATCAAAGAATGCTAGTCAAGAAGAACTTGACTTCTGGTTTTACTTATAATGATAAATAAGGCTCAGGGAAGGATAACGCATGACCAAAGTGTACAGAGTGGGTTAGTGGCAGAGCTGGGACACACTCCAGAGCAACTTACTTTAGAGTCATTTCACAGAAGCAATTATAGACAGTACAGAGAAAACAGCTATGCAACAGTTCCAGAGAGTTGCAGAACACAGTGAATTCCATAGACTCTTCTTTGTCTGTTTCACAAGAGGCCAAGGCCAAGGTTAACTGAAAGCCCTGGTAGAGTTACCTGAAAACAAACACACACACACACACACACACACACACACACACACACACACACACACCAATAGGAAAAACAGAGCTAAGAGATTCTGAGGGGATGGTCCAGCATTCTTCTTGGTATGAAAACTGCCAACCACAGGGAGAATCAGTGTAACAGAACAGAAACAAACTCCTAAGGCTATGTGCAGGAAGCTAGGGCCTTGGAAGGCATCAAAAGGAGATACTGACCCAGGGCTTAGGTTCAAAACTTGTCTGCCCCTTGCTCCTTTTCTGTGACTAAGGGCCAGTTGTTTAATCCCCATGAGTCCCTTGAGTTTCAATTTCTCCATCTCTGAACTGAGGATCAAAAGAGTAACTAACTACATGGGGTTACTGTAAATCTTGCAGAGGACATGGCATTCTTTAAAGAACCTGACATATAGTAAGCGCTCAACACATACCAGTTGTTACTATCATCAAAGAAAAGCATCCCTGTGGGTAGGAAAACAGTATCAACGAATTCTGACAACTGTCACAAAAGCACAAATCTCATCTGGAAGGGGTCAGAGATAGTTTATTCTGGAGCTAAATATGAGTGACCATGGCCTGGATACACATATTCCAGGTTACTCCAATTCCACATCAAGATACATTTCAAATACAATACTGGAGACATAGGAGAGGCAGGTTGTAGCAAAGTGTGGAGAATTCTCCTACAGGTCTGAGATGGCATCTGACATGGCTGGGGGAAGCTGGTGGTCTCCTAAGCTAATGCATTGTAAAAGTTTTACCTGTCAGTCACGGGATGTTAAGTCAGACATAGAGGTGAGCAAGGAGTGGCTATTTAAGGGGCTAAAGACAGTCCTAGATAATTGTAATTAGACTCTGGATCTGTAACATCCCAAACTCTCCTTAGTCATTGAAGTGCTCATCGGTTGATCAGCCCTGCAAAAGGTTTAGTTGAAGATGCAGGTTTGTTGTTTTTTTTTTTTCCCCTGGGAACTTTTATTTACACTGTTAGAAAATGTTAGACTGGGATTGACCAGGGAGACCTGAAAATGAAAGATGAAAGAAAGACTGACCTTAGGAGCAGATTGTTCTTTATTAAGAACAATGAAGGTGGTGACACTTTCTCCATAGGATTTGAAACTGAGTCCTCAGCCACAGTTGGTGGGCTGCTTGTAAGGGCTGGGGGATTGGGAATGGGGGAGAGGGAGGGATAGTGCAGGTGACACAGTTTGGAGGTTTGGAGACAATAGGGGCTGATTATTTTTCCAGATAACACAGTTTCTGGGTTGGGGGTTTTACATAGTTCCTGGGTTGGAACTTAGCTTGGATCTCAAATTTACCTAAGATTTACTCAACCCAGTATGGG
Organism: Rhizomys pruinosus; assembly: GCA_009823505.1. Classification (NCBI taxonomy): domain Eukaryota; kingdom Metazoa; phylum Chordata; class Mammalia; order Rodentia; family Spalacidae; genus Rhizomys; species Rhizomys pruinosus. Next base: position 1,887,888 of record VZQC01000028.1, read on the forward strand.
GTCTTTTGGAAGTTAGCTCAGGGCCCTTTAAGTCCAGGCATTTTTCCTTCACATGTGATTCAGGACAATAATGGCCTACAGAAATACAATATGAATGAAGCAAGGAATCTTAAGTATTCTAGTAGTCATATCAAAAAGGTAAAAATATGAGCATAATAAATTTTAAAAACTAATTTTACAAAACCCTACATAACCAAAGTTACCGCAACATATAAACAACATAGAAAACATTAATAAGATGTTTTATGTCCTTTTTATATTTATTTTTTTATTTTAAATATATGAGTGTATTGCCTGCATGTGTGTTAGTCATGCAATGCCCACAGACATCAGGAGATGGTGTCTGATCCCCTGGAACTGGAGTTATATAGATGGTTGTTAGCTGCCATGTGGGTGCTGGGAACTGAACCCCAGTCCTCTGCAAGAGCAGTCGGTGCTCTTAACCACTGAGACATCTCTCCAGCCCAATGTCCTTTTTTTTTTTTTTTAGTCCCTGCTTCTCAGTAATGGAAGACTTTGTCCCCCTAACAACCTAGTCCTTGACCTGTGGTTAACTGGGATCTCCACTCCTTGGCATGGAGAATTTGAACCCCAGTAAATCCTGTGCCTCTCTTCATCCCCCCCACCCCTTGCCCACACCAATTCCGGTCCTTTGATCCCACTCTGTCCCCAGACCCTTACACCCCGCACTGGGCTCCCAGGTGGTGCAGGGCATTCTTGTCCTGGGGGGATGCCACTGTGACCCCACTTTTCCCAGAGCCTCTTCTGAGCAATCCCCTTCCATTCATCACTTCTCATCCTCTCCCCGTTGACACCTCTTGGCCTGCCTTCTGGATTCCGGGGAGCTTTCTGCGTAGGTGGGAGCGCCAAGTCACCCCCTAGTGGAGTCTCTGCCCCCCCATTTCTCCAACTCTGGGAACTTTGCTCCCCATTCCTTATCTTCGAGATTTTGAACCCCAATAAATTCCAGCCCCCGTTTTTATCTGCTTTTCCTCTGGAGTTTCCCCAGATGCCCACCTGCAGCTTGCCATCCCAAACCTGTGCCCCATCTGCGCTTTACACCCTCTCCCACCCCATGGGCCCCTCCTTTCCTGGGGTCTCCACTCAGCAGCCTGGGCTTCCTTGCAATTCCTTCCATGTCTTTTTTTAATTATTATTATTATGATGATGCTTTTGAAACTGGTGTGTCCCTCAGACATATTGGGGTTAACCATATTTCAAGGACTCCAGAGTACCAATGTGGCTGTGGTTCCTATGGCACGCCACAGATCTAGAATAGCTCCGAATACCATAGCAAGGTATTACTGGCTTCTCCAGGTTGTTGGACTCCATTTTATGGAGATGCCTACACCATCTTCTTGTCACTAAATTCAAAGAAACTACTCTATTTATACTAAATGATTTAAATGATTTCCTTTTCTTTTTTTTCTTTTTTTTTTTTTTTTGCGGTTCTTAGCCTCAGCCTTTAACGGCTGCGCTATCCCCACAGCCCATGATTTCCTTTTCTTACCAACTCCCCCAAAATTATAATTAAAATTACTATAGCATTCAAAAGCTTAAGAAAACATGTCTTTTCATGCATGCATTCAAAAAGGAAGTGTTCATTTAAAGGGACTCTGACCCGTGGAGGTGCAGCCCCATCAGATGAACGGCCTCTGAGAACACCCCCCAGCAAAGGCTGAAGTCACCAGGATGGTGGAGTTGCTCACAGTGACTGCCTCAGGCTGTCCTAGAAGTACCGAGATCAAAGCAGCAGGAGACCGAAGAGCCTGGAGGGAACTCACATCTCTTGTCCTATTAAGAAAGTTTCTGGTGCCTGGCTGCTTCCATGACGCTGGCATTGAGAAAAAATTAGGTTCATCAAGCATTATTTCCACCCCGATGGACTTAGTCACCTGTACATACTGCTGGGATCAATCCTAATCAATGCAGACTGATCATTCGTGGGGCTGGAAAGATGAGAAAGTGCTTGTTGTGCAAGTAAAAGGACCTGAGTTCAAACACCAAGAGCCCAGAAAAAAGTCAGACATGACAACAGTGCTGGGGACCTGGGGACAGGAAGATCTCTGGAGCTCAGTGGCTAGCCAGCCTAGTTAAACTGATAAGCTTCAGGTTCTGTCTCAAAAATAAAAGTAGACAGCTATCAAGTGAGGAAAGATACCTGGTTAGACCTCCACATCTACGCACCCACACTAACAAGCACATATCCAGACACATACCATACTATACATATACAAACTTTTAAATGGAAAAAGTATTTGTAAAAATAGACCATTCTCGGCCGCCCTTCGCCTCTGCAGCCAGTGCCTCTGTGTCTTTGTGCAGGCAGGCCCCAGGAGCCCGGAAGTCGCTCCAGGCAGGTACCAGGGCACCAGCTAAGTCAGGCGTATCCCCCCCCCACCCCCAACTGGAATTGGTGACAGAGTATCCAAGTGGACTTTTTTTTTTAGAGAACCTTTAGAACAGGAAGGGAAGAGTGACTTAGACTTCCAATATCCAATATATAAGCAAAATTGAAAGCCTGAAACCTAGACAAGTCAATACTCCATAAATGAAGAGGAAAGAAAAACAAAAAGGCACTGGAAGGAGGCAAGCAAAACCAGTCACTAACATAGTGAAAAGACATTTGTGATTTGAATCACAAAAGGGAAAACCACATGCCAGGGACATGACGAAGGGACAACATGGGAAAGGTGCAGGATAATCCCGCACCAAGCTCTACCAAACCTGTAGGAGATAGCTACAATGGGATCCCGCTGGAGGTGACCCAAGGAACAGATATTAGAAGAATAATTGCAGACCTATGCAGAGAAATTAAAGAAAATAGAGAAGAATTCAGAGAACTAAAGAAAGAGAATGAAAATCTCAAAAAGGACCTAGAGGGATACAATGACAAACTTCGGAAAGAACTAAAGGAACAGAATGACAAACTCCAGAAAGAACTAGAGGGAGAAAAAAACAAACTCTGAAAGGAAGTAGAAACACTGAAAAAGGAAGCCAACCAACAAAGTAAGGAGCACCAAGAAGAGATTGAGAAGGTCAAAAAGGAAATGGAAATACCAAAGAAAGCACAGGATGAAACGAAAAAAGAATTAGAACACTCATCCAATCAAGAAGAAAGGAAAGGAAAAAGCCTCAGAAGAAGAATGGAGGAAGCAGAACAAACAATATCAGATCTGGAAGATAACACAGAGCAACTGAAAAGCTCAAATAAAGAATATGAAAAATTTAAAAATACACAAAAGTGGAACAACCAGGAAATATGGGATACTATGTAAAGATCAAACCTCTGCATCATAGGAATAGAGGAAGGAGAAGAATCTCAAGACAATAGTATTGATCAGATCTTCAACAGAATAATAGATGAAAATTTCCCCAAACTAAAAATAGACAAACCCATACAAATACAAGAAGCACAAAGGACTCCAAATAGTTGAGATCAGGGGTAAACTCCCCACGCCATATCATAGTTAAAATGCTAGATGCCCAAAACAAAGAC
>VZQC01000028.1:1897649-1914489 GCA_009823505.1 Rhizomys pruinosus
AAAAAAAAAAAAAAACGTAATTCATGGATTAACATACCATCCAAACATCTGTGTCTATACCAAAGTAACCTACCACAACAATTAGTACTGTTTAAATACCTATATATCTAATTGCTTGTGCTTCATTAGTAGGACTGAAAGGTTATTCCTGTACAAACTGTCAGCCCATGAAAGGAAACAGCCAGAATTGACCAGAGTCCAAAATGACAACTCCAGAGAAAGTAGACTGTTTTGCTTCTTGTCTACCTGTGCACCTTTTCTAAGCCTAGGGGACAGTCTGTGGAAGAGGGGGCATGGTAGAATGTAAAGGCTGCAATTGGGGTGAATGGTGAAACTACAGCAATACAGACTGGACACTTATTTGATCAACTTGATTGAACATACAAGCCCCCCAGCCGGATGGTGTGACCCTTGGGCTGTGTGGGTTTGGGCACAACTGCTTGCAAAGTGGTTTTACATGAAGGTTGCTTGTACTCATAAATTATTACTTATTGTTAAAAATGGCAAAAAAATAAAGAATAGAAGAAAAAAATAGACCATTCTCAGGCCAGGCATGGTAGAGCATGGTTTTAATCCCATCACTCAGGAGGCAGAGGCAGGGGGATCTCAGTGAGTTCAAGGCCAGCCTGGTCTACAAAGTGAGTTCAGGCCAGCTATGACTTCAGGGAGACCCTGTCTCAAAAAGACCAAAAATATTAGACCATTATCCCCATTTTCTCAATGAGAAGCTGCACAGAAAAGTTTTCAGACAATTTTAATATAAAATTGTAGGTGCATAAATGATTTGTTCACATCTATATATTTATAATAATTTACAGATCTCAAAAATAAATCACAATTTAGATCAAGCATAATGGTACACATCTGTGATCCCAGCACTCAGAAGAAGGACAAGGCATGATCCTAAGCTCGAGGCCAGCCTGAGCTTCACAGGAAGAATCCATCTCAAAACAACAACCACAAAAAAGCTTCATAATGTTACATAAAAGTAGTGGTGCAAGATACATAGGGCCCACATGCACAAAGCCAAATCTCAACTCCTCTGTTTACTTGGAATATTTCAATGAATTACTTCATATTCTGGGTCTCATTCTCTCATTTCTAAGACTTAAGCAAAAATAACATGCAGCCCATAGTGCTATTCAGCTATTAAATAAGTTAAATGTATGTAAATGTCTTAGAATATTGTTCAATAAACGGTTCACATATCTCGGGAGGAAATGATGGTTTATTGCTCACTCAAAAAAGATTATAAAATTCTTTATTCACACTTTATATGCACCCTGTACTGGTCATAAACACTGTCTATTGGAATATTTGAATGATATGTCTACATCACTTCTAATCATACTGTTTCAGTAAACTTTCTGCTGCTGTTGCTAAATGCCAGAGATAAAGCAACTAATAAGGGGAAGGTTTATTTTGGCTCACTGTTTAGGAGATTTTAACCTATGATCAATTGCTCCCATTGTTTCTGGGCCTATGGTGAGGCAGCACATCTGTCAGGGAGCATACAGAGGGGCAAATCTGATCCAAGAAGTGAAAAAAAAATAGAAGAGAGAGGAGGAAGAGGAGGACAGGGAGGAAGAGGACTAGGCAGAGGAAGAAGAAGATGAGGAAGAGCAGGAGAGATAGACGATGATTAGGATCCCACTAGTCCCCCCAGGGCATGCCTCCAATATCCAAAGACCTCCTCTTCGACTTACCTCTCAAGGCTCCCATCAACTCCCAGTAGCACCAGGTCTTAAACACGTGTTTCTTTGAGGAAAATGAAGATCAGCATTATACTTCATAACCTCTGAGGATGTGACACTTTTGGAATCCAGGTATGATGTTACAGGACACCAAATGTTGAAGCAAGAAACTTCTATGCATTTGTTACAACAGATATGTTTTCCTATTACCTAGTAAGTGGGTGCTCTGAATACCATTAGATCTGTTTTGCTGTTCAGTGCAATCTCTAGCACACTCATCTATAACAACAGCCAGCACTCATTATTACTTAGTCATATCCCCCAGAATAATTACTAAACCTACATTCCATTTCCCGGCCATTTTTTTCTACCAATTTTGTGATCCCTGTAAACATCCCAAACTAGCACTGATTGGGGTCATCACAGGCTAATGCAGTTTTCCCAATTAATTTTGTAATCCTAGGTACATGAGAAACCCATCTCACATTATGAGATGCTTCGTAAGCATTTTTCTGAGAGCACTAAGGAGACAAAGACCTTGCCTTTTCTTTGGAAACACTTGGCTTTTTATCTCTTCTTTCCCTGCTGCTGTTACTTGGATATTGGTTAAATAAACCATGCATAGTAGAATAAATAAACCCAGTAGAACAACTGGCCACCTGGGAAGGCGAAAACCTAGATCTGAATATGGAAGTAGGAGAAGTGATGGATGCAGAGTACTTAAGGAGCCCCAGCCCTCTTCACGTTCTTCAATCTTGTAAGGAGAGGCTGGGCTCACACTTCCAGAGGGCAAATCCTGGACAAGTCACTTAAGCTTTCTGTGCTTGATGCTCCTCTTTTTTTCTTTTTTCTTTTTTTTTGTCTTTTCGAGACAGGGTCTCCCTGTAGCCCCAGCTGACCTGGAACTCACTTTGTAGACCAGGCTGGCCTTGAACTCACAGAGCTGCACCTGCCTCTGACTCAAGAGTGCTAGGATTAAAGGTGTGCGCCACCACGCCTGGCTAATACTGTTCATTTTTAAAACAGGGATAATTGGACGGGCGTGGTGGCACATGCCTTTTATCCTAGCACTTGGGAGGCAGAGGCAGGAGGATCTTTGTGAGTTCAAAGCCAGCCTGGTCTACAGAGTGAGTTCCAGGACAGCCAGAGCTACAGGGAGACTAAAAGAAGCACTGAATAAATATCAATTTTGTATGATTAAGATGACCACCATAAACATAGTCTCTCTGCCTCCCTCCCTCTTCATCTTCTGCCCATTCATCTCCCCTCCCTCTCTGCCTCATACTCCCTCCCTCTCATCAGGCATTGCACAACATGGATGCACTTACATACATGCAGGCATTATACACAAACACATTAAATAAAAATAAAATGTTTTTTGTCTTTTTTTTAGACAGGGTCTCCCTGTAGCCACAGCTAGCCTGGAACTCACTACATAGACCAGGCTGGCCTTGAACTCACAGATTTCTGCCTGACTCTGCCTTCCAAGTGCTGGGATTAAAGCTGTGCACCACCATGCCCGGCAAATAAAATATTTTTTAAAGAGAAGGAAATCCAGGCCTTTAATCCCAGCACTTGTGAAGCAGAGGCAGGTAGGTCTCTGTAAGATTAAGGCCAGCCTGGTCAACATAGCAAGTTCAAGGCCAGCTAAGGCTCTAGGGAGAGCCAATCCAGGGGCAGGAAGAGAATGGGAATCTAAGAATATGTAGCTTTGAACAAATCAATAATTATACTGGGAGAAATTGAGGACACTTAAAGGCCATCTATGTCCAGGTCATTTTTAACATTAACACTTTGAAAAGAACAGTGATTCTCTCTGGGATCCACCACCATTTTCCAGGGCAGCCTCTCCCATATTCCACTCCACAACCTTATAAATGTTTGCCTGGATTAGCATCAAGGGAGGGGAAATCCCCAGAGGCCCTTTAGTTGTCCCAAGGATTGTAGGACTCAATCTAGAGCAAACAAGCCCCAAACGACTTGGCTCTAGGTCAACTGAACCCTCCTGAGCATGATGGCTCCCTCAAACAGAACAGGCACTCAAACTCCACATGCTATAGGGGCCCCAGGGGCAATGAAAACACCAGCACAGCAGCGTCTCCTGGAATCACTTCCCCTGGACCCCCACCACTAATAACCCACCACCAATGGAATCTACGAGTGGGCCATGTGTGGTGCACTCAGGACACAAGACATTCAGTCCAGATCTTGGAGGGGCTCTCAGCCCTAGTAGGAAATCAGAGGCAATTAGCAGCCCAATAAACTCAGCAAAGGAAGCACAAAGGAGAGAGGACTGCTGTGGAGAAACCAGGCAGACCTCCTGGACGATGTAGGTTCTGTGCAAGGGACAGACAGGAGAAGAGGGGCACATTCTGTGTTCTAGACAAAGGCCTCAGTAAATACCTGCAGGGTTTGTGGCTAACAAGAAAAGTCAACTATCTTTCTCAAAGCTAGGAATGTTCTAGAACAACTTTAAGAAACTCATTATGAAGAAAAAGCTAAGGGACCAGGCTTGAAAACAAACAGAAAGTAAAACAGTTCCAGGTGACTGTAAGCAGAAGTTCACTACTGTCTTTTGGTTGAAACACTGTGATCAGACACCACCACTGTCCCATGACATTCCAAACAATAAGCCCTGGACACTGGCCCAGCATTCCTAGATGAAAAATCCTGGTCAGGAGAGTCCAGCTGGTTGAGTGGTCACCTGACTACAGAGTGCTGGGAGGCAGTGGACACCTGGGATCTTCACCTTCCAGAGAACTAGATGCCAGCAAAGTTCTAGAGTCCCCAAATCAGCCAGTGGGACTGGAGACCGGAGTCCCAAACAAAACAGAAAGAAAAAGCAGAGGAAAGAATAGAAAAGGCAGCTGGGCCTAGAGATGCATGGTAGTGTTATGTCATAAAAAACGTAGGCAAGTGGGATGACCCGAGTTCAGTTCCAGAACCAGTAGTGGAAGAAGAGAACCAACTCCAGAAAATTTTCCTCTGATCTCTACACATACCTCCTGGTGCAAACACACACACACACACACACACACACACACACACACAGACACACACACATATGCACCCATTATCATTATCATCATCATCATCATCATCATCATCATCATCATCGCTGGAGACTAGAGACATGGCTCAGTAGATAAAGTACTTGCCACGGAAGCATGAAGAATGGAATTTACATCCCCAATAATCACATAAAAAAATCAAACAGGCATGGCGGCCTGCCTGTAATCATAGAATTCACACTTGGGAGGTGGAATGGAGGAGTTCCCCCAGGCAGGCTAGCCAGCTAGATTAGTCAAATTAGTGAGCTCTGGGTTCAGTGAGAGACTCTGCTTCAGTAAATAAAATGGAAACCTCTGGCCTCCACATGCGTGTGCTTGTTTACATATGCGTGCACATTTGCACACATGCACACATGCCTACATACACACAAACACATCCATATACATACACAAAAAGAAAAACAGAATTATTAATAGTGGCAATTCATTTGACAAACTTGACAGGCAGGTACTAAGTCCCAGCACTGCGGTTACAAATATAAGTAAAATGTTAACCTTGCACACAAAATAACAAAGGCTAGTTTTGTACACAGACCATGAATAAACTCACCATTCATCCAGACAGCCCTTCCAATCTCATGATGCTCTATATAGCTTATGTCCATCTTGTGGACAATATAACATATTTCAGATTGAGATATAACTATTTCAAAAGCACACTGTAAAACCTTGATCTACATCTAAGTCAAGAGCTCAGGTAACACTCAGGGAACCAACATCATCTCCTGACTGTCTTTCTGCTTCAGAATTCACAAAACATTTTCCCCACAATGTTTGACATGTGGATAGTATTCTTCCTCTGGATCTCAAAAATAATGCACAACCATTCCGGTTTAGGGGTACATAAGGGAATACAAAAACACATACCTCTCAAAGCAAGTTTGATAATTCCTACTGAGAGCACACAGGTGTATATACAAAACCAGTTCCTGCAAAGTGATTTAGGAGTAACTACAAGGAACTTAAATATGCAATAAGGTAGGGTGGTTAAATATATTGTAGAATAGTCACTGGAATGGAAAACCTGAAGCTTTTAGAAAACATGATTTGAGGAATATTTAATGACATGGGGAAAATGCTTTTTTTTTTAAAAGCCTTAAAAGAAACTCCTATTTATGTGAGTTTGTATGCATGCATGGCTTCCACTGTGTTCTCTGTGGCTATGTCTATTGTGATATTCTCTGCATGAATATGCATTGGTTTGGCCACCATAAATCATACCACAAATAGAAATCATTTTAAAAATATTTAGTTGATGACAAAAGCGTATACACAATCTGTATTTCACAAGCTAAGACATCAAGCCTGCCTCCTTTGCTACAAAAAACTCATCTGATCTCAGACTGGTCAGTTAATTCTCTGGGACCTAGTATGCTCCAAAATTTAAAGAAAAGATGACGATACCTAATATTGTATGGGAAAATACCAAATTGAATTCTTGGTTAGAATGGACACACAGTAAATGCCACTTTCTAGTCCTTCCAGTGACCCTGACTTTGTTCTCATGTAGAAAAGGGGCTCTGGGCAGACGTCAGGTGCAGGGTCAGGGCACTACTATAGGATTAACAGGGCTTTAGTTTTCTTGGGGCTATTGTAATCAGTTTCCACAAACTGGTCATTTAAAACATTTACAGACAAGTATACTGTGCTGGATAGCTTTAGTGTTAACTTGACACACCTGGGTTGAGGGAGCCTCAATTGGGGAATTTGCTCCATTGGATTGGCCTGTGGCCACATCTGTGGTGTATTGTCTTGATTGTTGAGCAGTGACAGTATAAGAAGGCAGGCTGGGCATGAGCCAGAGAGCAAGCCAGGAGCAAGCCAGGAGCAAGCCAGTGGACAGCATTCCTCCATGGCCTGTGCTTCAGATCCTGCCTCCAGGTTCCTGCCCTGAGTTCTTACCTTGGGCTCCCTGAGTGATCAACTGTGACCCAGGAGATGTAAGCTGAATAAACCCTTTCCTCCCCAAGTTGGTGTCGGTCAGAGTGTTTTGTCACAGCAATGGAAAGACAAACTACGACATATACCATACGCCATTCATCAAAATAGCTTCTTTTTGCAACATATGGAGGCTATTACAGGCTTCCACAACTGGGCACACACAGAGAATATATGACTGAAAAATTCCCAGTCGTAAGTGACACATCTACAATGGAACCTCCACACCTAAGGCCCACAGACCACAGCAGAACAGGGGGTAGAGAGAACGCTAGTGCATTGCTCTACTCTCACCAGTGAAGCTTCCTCATACGGCAAAGCAAGAAGCACACAGAAGGCCGTGACTGGCTAAGTTTTAAAGAACAAGAGATGGTAGAGTGTGCGTCTCTGGATAGGACTCCTTTCTTAAACCTCACTCAGCCATGGTTCAGGGACCATTGTGGAAGACGGGGCAGAAAGACTGTCAGTGCAAAGACAAGGAAACAGAGGCTTCCAAGCCACTAGGAACTTGCTCATATTAACTTGCAGCAATAGTGACAGCATGCACAAGACCCATGCTGAGTCAATCACACACACACACACACACACACACACACAAACCCCAGCATAGAATGAGGGAAATGTGTATCAGGCCCCAACCCTAGCCAAAGAACTATTGTCAACTGATTACTGCTGGGTGAGGGAGAGTAGATCTTCTTTAAGGGAGTGACTCTAGATAGACTGACTAGACTCCAGTGCATGAACTTGCACTGAGGGACTTCTGGGTACAAATGCTTGACCAGATAGGATTTAACATATATGACAGAATGCATGAAATCTGGGCGGAGGGCCTATGGGGGAGGTGTAGATGTGGTCTAAATTTTGTTAAGATCTATTATATTAAATATACAAAAACTCAATACAAATATTTAAAAAAAAACAAATAGTGGTTAAGAGCACTAGCTGTTCTTACAGAAAACCTGGGTTTGAATCCCAGCACACACATGGCAGCTAACAACCATCCCTAAGTCCAGTTCCAGGGGTTCCAACACCTGCTTCTGTTCCACCAGCATTAAATGACACAAGTGCACTTACACACATGCAGGCATAACACTCGTACACACAAAATAAATAAAAATAAAAATATTAATATTTTTAAAAATAAGGGTGCTGGAGAGCTGGCTCAGCAGTTAAGAGTCCTGGTGGCTCTTACCGAGGACCTGGGTTTGATTCCCAGCACCCACATGGCAGCTAACAGCAACCTATAACTCCAGTTCCAGGGGTTCCAACACCCTCGTCTGACCTCTGAGGGCACTGTACAACAGGGGCACACTCACACATGCACAGGCAACACCCTCATACACATAAAATAAAATTAATAAAATATTTTTTAAATAAATAAAAATAAAACAACAGAAACATATTCCAGCCAGGTCCAGAGGTCAGAAGGCTAAAGGCAAGGTGCTGGCTACGCCATGACAGACTCCAAGAAAGAACCTTTCACTGCCTGGTCAAGTCTCTGCTGTCCACAGACCATCGCTGGCCTTTCTTGGTTTGTACATGCATCACTCCAACCTTTGTTTTATCTTCATGTTGACTCTTCCCCAGAGTCTCTATGTGTCCCCGCCCCTACCAGTCATATTAGATTAGGACCCAACATAACCAGCATGACTTCTTCATCTTAAGTAGATTAGGCAAATAGGGTCTCTATTTCCAAATAAGGTCACATTTGTATGTACCAGGGTTTAGGACTTCAATATGCCTTGGAAAGGGCATTGTTCAATCCACTGCAGATGCCAGTCCTCTACAGATATTAGCAAATTGAAGGGCAGGCCCCACAAGTGAGGTTAAGCAGGCACCAGAACTGACTGGACCTGAACAAAGGCTCCCAGCCTCCTCCGAAAGAAGCAGCAGTATCATAAAGTGATCGCGGGGAGCTTCTCCATGAAATCACAATGACCTGCTTAAGTCTCGGGACATTGACAGAAACCTAGACCAGAGTGCATCCCAAAAGTGATTAAAATGAAAGATCTCAACTCTGATGGGAACAGAGAGTCAAACTGATGTAAAGATGAGTAACAGTTGTAGCTTGTCTTTTGCACCCAGAATTGTGGCCTGAGAGTCAACTCTGCTTCACTCTGGTGTCCTATAGACATGGCAAGGTACCTTCTAGGCCCGACTACTTCAGGGTCTATCTAGCCTGTTAAAAGGACTCCTGAGGACCTGGGGAGATAGTTCAATAATAAAGTGTCTGCAGTGCCTAAATTTGATCTTTAGAACCCATGTAAAGAAGCTCAGCATGTGGGTATGCACCTGTAATCCCAAGGCTTAGAAAGGAGAGACAGGTAGATCCTGGAGCTTGTTGACTGGCCAGCCTACCTGAATCTGAGAGCTCCAGGTAACAGTAGAGACCATGTTTGAAAAAACTCACACACAAATACACCACTCCCACACACATATACCTACATGCACAGTCATGTGCCTATACACACGTTTGCATGTGACATTTGTATCTTATGCCCATGAAGCCCAGGAGGCCATGCTGCAGCAATCTTCAGGTCTGCTGTGTGGAAAGTCTGCCAGGGATGGGGAAGTCTGGGTGGGAGACCTTCAACAGCTCTTCTTAGTTCTTTGGACAGAACAGAGCCCTAGATCACGGGTTTATGGGTATAATACCTCTTACCCTGAGGTCTTAGAGCCATGCAGAGACATAAGGAAGTATGACAGAGACAGGCAGCATTTGATTCTGGGAGCTGAGCTACAGTACACACCCCAGCTTTCCAGGTAACAGGACTTAAGAAGCTTCTCCAGCCTGTCTGACCACCATCTAGAAGGTTCCCCTTTGTGAAGTAACATTGGGTATCAATGAGCTTGAGGCCCACCCAGAGCGGGCAGTCCCAGAGAGCACTGTTTCACTCTGAGTGTCACAAGCAAGATGTGGAGAGCACTTTGAGAGGCAAGAAAAGCGGGTTGAAAACGACACAGATCAGGGCTGGAGAGACGGCTCAGTGGTTAAGAGGACTGGCTGTTCTTACAGAGGTCCCCAGTTTGGTTCCTAGCACCCACATGGCAGCTAGTAACCATCCATAACTCATTTCAGGGACTCTGATGTGCTCTTCAGGCCTTCACAGGAGTTGCAGGCATGTGGTGCATCTACATACATTCAAGCAAAATACTCATATGCAAAATTTTGAAAAGAAAAATACTCAGAAGACACAGCTTACACAGGACCTGATGGGCCTTGCAGTGCGAACCATGTTTGCCTAGGTACCAACACACACACTAAAGAGATTAAGACCAGAATTACATGATCTGACTGACTGAGACCAAATGCAAAACAGAGCTTGTCACACAGAGGGGGTCAGGGGGCTCAATAAAAAGAGATAGACCACCTGAATAAGCAGACTCAAGCCAGACTTCAGAAAAGATGGAATTTACTGGATCTACAGAAGGAGAGTAAGACTTCAGCCATTGCCCATGAAAAGAACAAACAGTTTCACCTAATCCAAATTGGCTTTCATGCCTCTCTGCCTAAGCAGCATGCAGAGCTGTGAGGTCCACAGGCACCTCCTGACACACTCATTCCAGCGATCGTTATCAAATGCCTCTATTCGGAAAAGCTCAGAAGATTGTATTAGCACACTTCAGTATTTATGGAATGACACCCCGCCACAATGAAAGACTAAAAAAATTAAGATTATATGTAAACATTATGTCTTTGGGAGGGGAAGTGGTTTGGTTAAGAAGGGAAATGGTAATTGTACTCAAATGCATGGAAACTTGATTTTCTCATCTGTAAAATGAAGAAGATTGGGGAAGGGATAAAATATGTGACCAGGTAGCAGAAGGCCTAAAGGTCTTTTTTTCAATAAACTTTTTAAAAATATTTTTATTTATTATTCTTTATGTGTGTGAATGTGCTGTCTGCATTTAGTTTGGTGCACCCGTCTCCTACAATGCCGCAGAGGTCAGAAGAAGGCGTTGGATTCCCCCGGAACTGGAGTTAAAGATAGTTCTTAGCCATATGGGTGCTGGGAATCGAACCTGGGTCCTCTGCAAGAGCAGTCGGGGCTTTTAACCACTGAGCCATCTCTCCAGCCCCGGGCTTAAAGGTCTTTAATGATGTGTTATTCACTCTCTCATTAAGGACTGGTTAAGTGGAGCCATCTAGGTATCCATCTAACACAATGTACCACAGCTGCTGTGAGACACACTGCATGCCACCAGGCACTGAAGATGAAACTCTGAATGAGGCTACTGGTGACTAGATATGTGGAACTTCTCATCTGGGGACAAGGGACACCAGTCATAACGTACGTTGGGAAGGGAATGTGTCACATGTATTGGGGATCTTTACAAAGAGTTGTCCCAGGCTGAATGGGCAGAGTGGAGGGAAGGGCTCCACGGAGAGAACCAGAGTATGTGAGTCCAGAATCTTCTGGCAATTGTCAGGAACCAGTGTGAAGCAAGTGTAGGGGAAGCAGATGATGGCGAAGTACATGAAATGTTTAAAACACAGGTGTTTTGGGTGCATGGGTTCCTAATGGGATAAATGATCAGGACACTATGGGAGTAAAAGCACTATTAAAAATCACAATAGAGGGGATAGAGAGATGGCTCAGCAGTTAAGAGCCCTGACTGCTCTTGCAGAGGACCCAGGTTCAATTCCCAGCACCCACATAGTGGCTAAGAACTGTCTTTAAGCTGGGCGTGGTGGTGCACACCTTTAATCCCAGCACTTGGGAGGCAGAGGCAAGTGGATCTCTGTGAGTTCAAGGCCAGCCTGGTCTGCAGAGTGAGTTCCAGGACAGCTGTAGCTATAGGGAGACCGCGTCTCAAAAAAAAAAAAAAAAATCACAATAGAGCAACAGGTAGAGAGATATTCCCATGATGCCTTAATAAGTGAAATATCTGGCATATTTGTTCAGGCAAAAGTAAGATCCTACCTGATCTGAAATGTCCAATGTAATAACTCAGCACAATTAGGATAATAATCGATGTCAGGCTTGTGTCTCCTCTCAGGAGAAACAAATATACTACACGCTCTTACTAGGAACCACAGCCACCCACCAGGGCCTCCTGCTTTGGAGCAAAGCTGCAAGTCAGTGAGGACACATCCCCCAGTGGATGCTTCTCACCATCTTCTCTACCTGACTTCCAGAAAACCCCTCTCCTCAGAATAAGCCAAGAGAACATGACAGTGGGCATCACAGATGATGGGGTTAAGTGTTCAGACAGTATCTGAAGCAATGGAGGTGGTGAGGCCATCCATGGGGAACCTGCAGAGTGAGATGGCTAAGAAGAGTGCAGACAAGCCTCAGGAGACAGGGGTAGAAGACAGTGTGTGCATTACAGGCTGCCCTTGGTCAGGGACGCTCCACAGAGAATGTCCTTCCTTCTCCCACAGCCATCTGGCTTAACCACTGTCCAAACGGTGATCTTAACTTTCCACAGATCTGTTAGATTTCCTGATGTACATCACCAGACAAACTGTCTGATTCACTTTGCCCAGGTATAACCAACTGTGATGATGTTCACCTGGAGTATGTGTATGGCTCTTCCAAGTACCTTCCCTAACTCCCGGCAGGAGTATCTCTCCCAGGCCTGCTTCATGCAGGCATCCATCACCAATTCACATTGGTTAGCATATATGTGCAACTCCCCTGTTGTGTCTGAAAAACAAGGTTTTGTTATAGTCTTCCACTGCCTCTGACTCTCGCAATCTTTCTGACCCTCTTCTGTTACAATCCCTTAACCGTGGGGTTAAATAAGCTTGGTATTCAGAACATCGGGACATTCACCATACTCGTAACCGTTTGACAGTGGAAATCCTCTGATGGATGCATTTGAGCTGCGTTTATATGGCCTCAAGGAAAGGGTGACCTCAAATCCTTCTGAAATTTTACTACCATGAGACTCGTAAGCAAAACTCAGTGATACCTCATGTATAGGTAAAGCTCAAAATCTCAGAGTGAAAAGAAATTCTAAAGGTCTTTGGATCCTAATCACGTATGACTCTTACTCCATGCTATAGAATTCACTTAGCCTTGTCTCAATCCTTACATAGTCGCCTATTGCTCTTAAGACAGCTCAGTCCATCAGCCATCTCTGTCTCAGCCCAAACATGATAGGTCACATACCTGTGGGCACAGTTGGGTCCAGCATTGGCTTTTCCCATGTGTTAATCTGCTCCCAGGTGAATCCATTGGTCCCCAGGGCCACGCTATATCCACAGTTGCTATAGTGTTCATCAAAGGAGCAGCCACCTGCAGACAAAAGAGACAGGGTAAGTACATCCCTGTGTGTGAAGCTTGTTTCGTTACCCCTGTCCCATCAGCTTTTATTTACAGCTTTTGAATTTTAAGCTCTGGAGAAGACTTGGAAAAAAAAAAAAAAAAGCAGGCAGATTGGATTTTTATATTTGCTTTGGTGCTCTCAGGAAAGGCCCCGGCATATGCAAGCCCCCCTATTTAAGAAAGTTAATAAGGCTAGTTACATTGATTTCAATCTTCCTTCCTGAGAAAGTAAACAGAAACGTCTCATTCTAAGTAGGAAAAATGAATGCCAGGGCATGCCTCTATAATTGCTTCCTGCAACAGGCAGGGATGCTGGGATGCGGCAAAAACAAGTAGCTTCAGAGTCCAGCAGAACAACATTCATATCTTAGTTTTGCAAAGTCATGTGAGCCGTGGCTACGTGCTTCATCCTTGGAAGCCTCGGTTTTCCCACCTGTGATGTGGGAGGGAATATCACCTTTGCAGAAAAGTCATTAAGTGAATTCACTATGAAAAGCAAACACAGGATACATTCCAGTCTTCTCTGTAAAACAGACTGCAAACTCATGATCTGCACATTTGGAGGAAACACTCTGGTGAGTAATTGGACAACCGCATGCTCAGAAGATAGGAAAGTCAGCGTGGATGTGTTTCGAGATGCTCCCTTAAAGTTCAAGCCATCCATCACTTGACAATAGGTTGTGTCTGTTTGATGTGACAAGGATAAACTGAGCATAGACTTGAGTTGTAAGTCCCCTCAAGGTGACATTGAAAGAGATGTAGGATCAGAATGGCAGCTCCAGCTAGGAGATGTCAGAGAAACAGAAGCCTGTTATGTTCTGAAGGACAGGAAAAGGGAGAGCATTAACAGGACTCCAAAGGAGAGGAGAATCTTCCCAGGTAGAGAGGAAAAGGAGAGGTATTTCAGAGGGAGTACTGCCTGATACACAAACGAGTGAGCACCCGTGGGACTGAGTCCTATAGTAGTGTCCTTGTTGGTCCTCTATACCTGACTCACATCCTAGTCCATCTCTTCCCTGTCTTGTCTCCTGGATGTTCAAGAATCTCATCATAGTGCTCTCTCCTCTGTTAAGCACCCATGCATCCCCCATCATAAGAAGAGCTACATCTGTTATAGACTGCATGTCTGTGCTCCCTCTAAGCTTGTGTGTTGGAACCTAAACCCCAACAGAGTAGTATTAAGAAGAGGGACTTGGGAAGATGGTCAGGTTATGAGGCCTCAGGTCTTCTGAATGAAGATTTGTGCTCTGATAAAAGAGGCCTTGGGGAGCATGCTCACCCCTCTGCCAAAGCACACACAGGAGGAGGAGGGGAAGCCAAAAGGAGGAAGCAGAATACGTGTAAATGAAAGCAAAAGAGGGGTAATTAGAAGGAGGAGGCCCCGAGGAGATAAAGAGGAGAATTAGGGGAAAGGAGGAAGACAGAAGAATCAGCAGGAACAGAGTGTGTAGGAAAATCCCATAATGGAGCCTATCATTTTATATGTTTTATTTAAAACTAAAGAAATATTTATATTTAAAGTTTTAATGGAGTTGAAATGCAGTTACCCTAGAGAACAAGCCTCTCCCAAATACCATAGGCTATCATGTAAAAAGCCCAGTGCCAGGGAATAGGTTACCTCTTTTCCAGTGGTTGGTCAGTGGGGCCCCACAGACCACCCCCAAAATATTACTAGCTATTGCTATTGTTCTTGGTCACCCTACAGAATGTGATAGGAAATTCCTATTGCTGAAGACATTACACACTTAAGTCACTGGACATGGGAAAATAAAGTTGGTACTGACCTGGAAGTTTTATCTCAACTAGCTAGCTTTCACAGTATTGGAAGTTTCTATGTACTGGCACCAAGAGAGAAAAGTCATCAACAGTCTTATACAGCTGTGAACCCTGTGAGCCACAATAGCAATTGGCCTGGCAAAATATGCCCACTTGTGCAACAGTGGCATAGATATTATGGGAGTAACCAACCACTTTCTGCTTGGCTTTAAGGAGCTCCATAAGATGGAACTCATACCTGGTACACTTATCTTGGTCAAAAAGAAGTAACTGGTTAGGTCATGGGCCCTAGGGGAGATTCTAGTACTATTATTCTGCTCAATGAACATAATAATAAATTGCCCTCTATATTCTCATCATTATACTCTCAATCCTCATCAGAGCTGCTTCTTTTCACAGCAGATGATGATTAATACAGAGGCCCACAATTGGACATTGTGCTGCCAATAAGAGACTGTGCAGTGCTCAGCTCCACATGTAACATCTGTACCATATCTCCTCCCACTAAGGCTCAGGGATCATCATGAAAGAAGGGACGGAAAGATTGTAACAGCCAGTGAAACAGTATTTGCCATATGTGAAAGGGCTGTCGCACACATGAACTCACAGAGGCTATGCCTGTATGCACAACACCAAGCAAGCCAAAAGCCCCAAGTGGCTGGGGGAGGAGCTCACAGAGCCCCATCCTGAGGAGCTGTTGGTGACTGATGGCTGCTAAAGGAGGAAGAGTCAGTTTCCTTCAGATATACAGCCCCCAAGAGGCTACATGTGCTCTATCTAGTACAAGATACCATACTCATGCACATGTAGAGAGCATTAAATGGATTCAGCAGGTATCAAAAAAAAAAGGGGGGGGACACATGAGGCTGGGAAGGAAAAGTGAGGAGGTGGGGAAGAAGGATGAAATGGGGGATGGGTTTGTTCAAAACATATTACATACATGTATGAAGTTCTTAAACAATAAAAATTATTGGGCTGGAGAGATGGCCTAGTGGTTAAGAGCACCAACTGCTCTTGCAGAGGACCCAGGTTCGATCCCCAGCACCCACATGGTGGCTGAGAACCATCTTTAACTCCAGTTCCAGGAGAATCCGACACCCTCTTCTGACGTCCAAGGCATTGCATGACACGAGTGCACCAACCTACATGCAGACAGTACATTCATACACATAAAAAAATAAAATTAAATTAAAAAAAATTATCATAAAAAGAAATAAAGATAAAATAAATAAAACAAAAAGTAGGTATCTATGAGGGGTGGGGTAAAACCAGACACTGAATCGCTGGTGCCTTGACTATGGACATCCTAGGCTTCACAACTGCAAGCAAATTTTTTTTCTGTGCTTGTAAACCATCCAGCTTAAGGTATTTTGTTATTGCCACTTAAGCAGGTTATAACAGAACCCCAGTGAGTCTTGAATGGTCAAATCCATTTGAAGGATGCATGAGTCAGGGATTGCTTTGCCTTAAGTGAAAAGGAACTTGCAGGGATTGCATACATATCTTGAAAGGAAAGAGAAAGAAAGAGATCTAAGAAGTATAATATAAACAAAACATCTGGATGTGCCAATGGAAGCTCTGAGAGAAAAGTATGAAGCCTGACTGATGTGTTGGTAAGAAACTAAAATATTTGCTTTCACTCAGTCATTCACTAATTCAACAATGATTTAACAGAGCTCCTATTATGGAACAGATGTGATAGTGGGTACTGGCTATACAGTGGTCTATAGAGGAGCTGTGTGACTGAGACAGACTTACAGTAAATAAGCAAGCTAATGATTAATTATGCATGTAAGCATGCACTACAAAGATTGTAGTTGGGACTGGGTGGAAAAAAAATCACTAAGTTGGAGTGGACCAAGATTTGTAACCATGAACTGGAAGCAGTTCTTGTCCTGCACTTACAATGGCGCTCTCCCATGCCAACCTCTCAGAGACAGGTGCCACAGCAGGCAAGACCCATAGTGTAGCTGGGGGAACCAACAGGCACAAGGGGAGAAGAAAGCATAGGAACAATGGAGAAGATTTTATCCCAGATGAAATGGAGGATGAGCCCCAAAAGGCAAGGAGGGAGGCCAAGCATCAA
>VZQC01000028.1:1915075-1975901 GCA_009823505.1 Rhizomys pruinosus
AGAAGGGAAATGGTAATTGTACTCAAATGCATGGAAACTTGATTTTCTCATCTGTAAAATGAAGAAGATTGGGGAAGGGATAAAATATGTGACCAGGTAGCAGAAGGCCTAAAGGTCTTTTTTTCAATAAACTTTTTAAAAATATTTTTATTTATTATTCTTTATGTGTGTGAATGTGCTGTCTGCATTTAGGTTGGTGCACCCGTCTCCTACAATGCCGCAGAGGTCAGAAGAAGGCGTTGGATTCCCCCGGAACTGGAGTTAAAGATAGTTCTTAGCCATATGGGTGCTGGGAATCGAACCTGGGTCCTCTGCAAGAGCAGTCGGGGCTTTTAACCACTGAGCCATCTCTCCAGCCCCGGGCTTAAAGGTCTTTAATGATGTGTTATTCACTCTCTCATTAAGGACTGGTTAAGTGGAGCCATCTAGGTATCCATCTAACACAATGTACCACAGCTGCTGTGAGACACACTGCATGCCACCAGGCACTGAAGATGAAACTCTGAATGAGGCTACTGGTGACTAGATATGTGGAACTTCTCATCTGGGGACAAGGGACACCAGTCATAACGTACGTTGGGAAGGGAATGTGTCACATGTATTGGGGATCTTTACAAAGAGTTGTCCCAGGCTGAATGGGCAGAGTGGAGGGAAGGGCTCCACGGAGAGAACCAGAGTATGTGAGTCCAGAATCTTCTGGCAATTGTCAGGAACCAGTGTGAAGCAAGTGTAGGGGAAGCAGATGATGGCGAAGTACATGAAATGTTTAAAACACAGGTGTTTTGGGTGCATGGGTTCCTAATGGGATAAATGATCAGGACACTATGGGAGTAAAAGCACTATTAAAAATCACAATAGAGGGGATAGAGAGATGGCTCAGCAGTTAAGAGCCCTGACTGCTCTTGCAGAGGACCCAGGTTCAATTCCCAGCACCCACATAGTGGCTAAGAACTGTCTTTAAGCTGGGCGTGGTGGTGCACACCTTTAATCCCAGCACTTGGGAGGCAGAGGCAGGTGGATCTCTGTGAGTTCAAGGCCAGCCTGGTCTGCAGAGTGAGTTCCAGGACAGCTGTAGCTATAGGGAGACCGCGTCTCAAAAAAAAAAAAAATCACAATAGAGCAACAGGTAGAGAGATAATCCCATGATGCCTTAATAAGTGAAATATCTGGCATATTTGTTCAGGCAAAAGTAAGATCCTACCTGATCTGAAATGTCCAATGTAATAACTCAGCACAATTAGGATAATAATCGATGTCAGGCTTGTGTCTCCTCTCAGGAGAAACAAATATACTACACGCTCTTACTAGGAACCACAGCCACCCACCAGGGCCTCCTGCTTTGGAGCAAAGCTGCAAGTCAGTGAGGACACATCCCCCAGTGGATGCTTCTCACCATCTTCTCTACCTGACTTCCAGAAAACCCCTCTCCTCAGAATAAGCCAAGAGAACATGACAGTGGGCATCACAGATGATGGGGTTAAGTGTTCAGACAGTATCTGAAGCAATGGAGGTGGTGAGGCCATCCATGGGGAACCTGCAGAGTGAGATGGCTAAGAAGAGTGCAGACAAGCCTCAGGAGACAGGGGTAGAAGACAGTGTGTGCATTACAGGCTGCCCTTGGTCAGGGACGCTCCACAGAGAATGTCCTTCCTTCTCCCACAGCCATCTGGCTTAACCACTGTCCAAACGGTGATCTTAACTTTCCACAGATCTGTTAGATTTCCTGATGTACATCACCAGACAAACTGTCTGATTCACTTTGCCCAGGTATAACCAACTGTGATGATGTTCACCTGGAGTATGTGTATGGCTCTTCCAAGTACCTTCCCTAACTCCCGGCAGGAGTATCTCTCCCAGGCCTGCTTCATGCAGGCATCCATCACCAATTCACATTGGTTAGCATATATGTGCAACTCCCCTGTTGTGTCTGAAAAACACGGTTTTGTTATAGTCTTCCACTGCCTCTGACTCTCGCAATCTTTCTGACCCTCTTCTGTTACAATCCCTTAACCGTGGGGTTAAATAAGCTTGGTATTCAGAACATCGGGACATTCACCATACTCGTAACCGTTTGACAGTGGAAATCCTCTGATGGATGCATTTGAGCTGCGTTTATATGGCCTCAAGGAAAGGGTGACCTCAAATCCTTCTGAAATTTTACTACCATGAGACTCGTAAGCAAAACTCAGTGATACCTCATGTATAGGTAAAGCTCAAAATCTCAGAGTGAAAAGAAATTCTAAAGGTCTTTGGATCCTAATCACGTATGACTCTTACTCCATGCTATAGAATTCACTTAGCCTTGTCTCAATCCTTACATAGTCGCCTATTGCTCTTAAGACAGCTCAGTCCATCAGCCATCTCTGTCTCAGCCCAAACATGATAGGTCACATACCTGTGGGCACAGTTGGGTCCAGCATTGGCTTTTCCCATGTGTTAATCTGCTCCCAGGTGAATCCATTGGTCCCCAGGGCCACGCTATATCCACAGTTGCTATAGTGTTCATCAAAGGAGCAGCCACCTGCAGACAAAAGAGACAGGGTAAGTACATCCCTGTGTGTGAAGCTTGTTTCGTTACCCCTGTCCCATCAGCTTTTATTTACAGCTTTTGAATTTTAAGCTCTGGAGAAGACTTGGAAAAAAAAAAAAAAAAGCAGGCAGATTGGATTTTTATATTTGCTTTGGTGCTCTCAGGAAAGGCCCCGGCATATGCAAGCCCCCCTATTTAAGAAAGTTAATAAGGCTAGTTACATTGATTTCAATCTTCCTTCCTGAGAAAGTAAACAGAAACGTCTCATTCTAAGTAGGAAAAATGAATGCCAGGGCATGCCTCTATAATTGCTTCCTGCAACAGGCAGGGATGCTGGGATGCGGCAAAAACAAGTAGCTTCAGAGTCCAGCAGAACAACATTCATATCTTAGTTTTGCAAAGTCATGTGAGCCGTGGCTACGTGCTTCATCCTTGGAAGCCTCGGTTTTCCCACCTGTGATGTGGGAGGGAATATCACCTTTGCAGAAAAGTCATTAAGTGAATTCACTATGAAAAGCAAACACAGGATACATTCCAGTCTTCTCTGTAAAACAGACTGCAAACTCATGATCTGCACATTTGGAGGAAACACTCTGGTGAGTAATTGGACAATCGCATGCTCAGAAGATAGGAAAGTCAGCGTGGATGTGTTTCGAGATGCTCCCTTAAAGTTCAAGCCATCCATCACTTGACAATAGGTTGTGTCTGTTTGATGTGACAAGGATAAACTGAGCATAGACTTGAGTTGTAAGTCCCCTCAAGGTGACATTGAAAGAGATGTAGGATCAGAATGGCAGCTCCAGCTAGGAGATGTCAGAGAAACAGAAGCCTGTTATGTTCTGAAGGACAGGAAAAGGGAGAGCATTAACAGGACTCCAAAGGAGAGGAGAATCTTCCCAGGTAGAGAGGAAAAGGAGAGGTATTTCAGAGGGAGTACTGCCTGATACACAAACGAGTGAGCACCCGTGGGACTGAGTCCTATAGTAGTGTCCTTGTTGGTCCTCTATACCTGACTCACATCCTAGTCCATCTCTTCCCTGTCTTGTCTCCTGGATGTTCAAGAATCTCATCATAGTGCTCTCTCCTCTGTTAAGCACCCATGCATCCCCCATCATAAGAAGAGCTACATCTGTTATAGACTGCATGTCTGTGCTCCCTCTAAGCTTGTGTGTTGGAACCTAAACCCCAACAGAGTAGTATTAAGAAGAGGGACTTGGGAAGATGGTCAGGTTATGAGGCCTCAGGTCTTCTGAATGAAGATTTGTGCTCTGATAAAAGAGGCCTTGGGGAGCATGCTCACCCCTCTGCCAAAGCACACACAGGAGGAGGAGGGGAAGCCAAAAGGAGGAAGCAGAATACGTGTAAATGAAAGCAAAAGAGGGGTAATTAGAAGGAGGAGGCCCCGAGGAGATAAAGAGGAGAATTAGGGGAAAGGAGGAAGACAGAAGAATCAGCAGGAACAGAGTGTGTAGGAAAATCCCATAATGGAGCCTATCATTTTATATGTTTTATTTAAAACTAAAGAAATATTTATATTTAAAGTTTTAATGGAGTTGAAATGCAGTTACCCTAGAGAACAAGCCTCTCCCAAATACCATAGGCTATCATGTAAAAAGCCCAGTGCCAGGGAATAGGTTACCTCTTTTCCAGTGGTTGGTCAGTGGGGCCCCACAGACCACCCCCAAAATATTACTAGCTATTGCTATTGTTCTTGGTCACCCTACAGAATGTGATAGGAAATTCCTATTGCTGAAGACATTACACACTTAAGTCACTGGACATGGGAAAATAAAGTTGGTACTGACCTGGAAGTTTTATCTCAACTAGCTAGCTTTCACAGTATTGGAAGTTTCTATGTACTGGCACCAAGAGAGAAAAGTCATCAACAGTCTTATACAGCTGTGAACCCTGTGAGCCACAATAGCAATTGGCCTGGCAAAATATGCCCACTTGTGCAACAGTGGCATAGATATTATGGGAGTAACCAACCACTTTCTGCTTGGCTTTAAGGAGCTCCATAAGATGGAACTCATACCTGGTACACTTATCTTGGTCAAAAAGAAGTAACTGGTTAGGTCATGGGCCCTAGGGGAGATTCTAGTACTATTATTCTGCTCAATGAACATAATAATAAATTGCCCTCTATATTCTCATCATTATACTCTCAATCCTCATCAGAGCTGCTTCTTTTCACAGCAGATGATGATTAATACAGAGGCCCACAATTGGACATTGTGCTGCCAATAAGAGACTGTGCAGTGCTCAGCTCCACATGTAACATCTGTACCATATCTCCTCCCACTAAGGCTCAGGGATCATCATGAAAGAAGGGGCGGAAAGATTGTAACAGCCAGTGAAACAGTATTTGCCATATGTGAAAGGGCTGTCGCACACATGAACTCACAGAGGCTATGCCTGTATGCACAACACCAAGCAAGCCAAAAGCCCCAAGTGGCTGGGGGAGGGGCTCACAGAGCCCCATCCTGAGGGGCTGTTGGTGACTGATGGCTGCTAAAGGAGGAAGAGTCAGTTTCCTTCAGATATACAGCCCCCAAGAGGCTACATGTGCTCTATCTAGTACAAGATACCATACTCATGCACATGTAGAGAGCATTAAATGGATTCAGCAGGTATCAAAAAAAAAGGGGGGGGCACATGAGGCTGGGAAGGAAAAGTGAGGAGGTGGGGAAGAAGGATGAAATGGGGGATGGGTTTGTTCAAAACATATTACATACATGTATGAAGTTCTTAAACAATAAAAATTATTGGGCTGGAGAGATGGCCTAGTGGTTAAGAGCACCAACTGCTCTTGCAGAGGACCCAGGTTCAATCCCCAGCACCCACATGGTGGCTGAGAACCATCTTTAACTCCAGTTCCAGGAGAATCCGACACCCTCTTCTGACGTCCAAGGCATTGCATGACACGAGTGCACCAACCTACATGCAGACAGTACATTCATACACATAAAAAAATAAAATTAAATTAAAAAAAATTATCATAAAAAGAAATAAAAATAAAATAAATAAAACAAAAAGTAGGTATCTATGAGGGGCGGGGTAAAACCAGACACTGAATCGCTGGTGCCTTGACTATGGACATCCTAGGCTTCACAACTGCAAGCAAATTTTTTTTCTGTGCTTGTAAACCATCCAGCTTAAGGTATTTTGTTATTGCCACTTAAGCAGGTTATAACAGAACCCCAGTGAGTCTTGAATGGTCAAATCCATTTGAAGGATGCATGAGTCAGGGATTGCTTTGCCTTAAGTGAAAAGGAACTTGCAGGGATTGCATACATATCTTGAAAGGAAAGAGAAAGAAAGAGATCTAAGAAGTATAATATAAACAAAACATCTGGATGTGCCAATGGAAGCTCTGAGAGAAAAGTATGAAGCCTGACTGATGTGTTGGTAAGAAACTAAAATATTTGCTTTCACTCAGTCATTCACTAATTCAACAATGATTTAACAGAGCTCCTATTATGGAACAGATGTGATAGTGGGTACTGGCTATACAGTGGTCTATAGAGGAGCTGTGTGACTGAGACAGACTTACAGTAAATAAGCAAGCTAATGATTAATTATGCATGTAAGCATGCACTACAAAGATTGTAGTTGGGACTGGGTGGAAAAAAAATCACTAAGTTGGAGTGGACCAAGATTTGTAACCATGAACTGGAAGCAGTTCTTGTCCTGCACTTACAATGGCGCTCTCCCATGCCAACCTCTCAGAGACAGGTGCCACAGCAGGCAAGACCCATAGTGTAGCTGGGGGAACCAACAGGCACAAGGGGAGAAGAAAGCATAGGAACAATGGAGAAGATTTTATCCCAGATGAAATGGAGGATGAGCCCCAAAAGGCAAGGAGGGAGGCCAAGCATCAATGCCCGTCCACTATGAGGTAGCACTTAGAATGGCTGGGTAGCATTCTGGGACACAGGAATGGCTTATTGAAAATGTTTTCAGTATGAAGAATGAATTAATGAATGAATCAATAAATTTTAGTGGATACTTAACAGCCCGAGCCTTGCTTCTATAACAGTAAGCTGCTATTAGCCAACCTGTTCTTCCAAGCTCCAATCTTGATCTGCCCTCCTTAACCTCCCACTTGTTCTCTCAACCTACAAAGTTTCTTCTTCCTTCCCTACATTGCTTGTATGACAAATTCCAAAGGACTTTTCCCAAATCATGCCTATAAAATTTTCTATCACCAGAGTCTATGAACAGAATGAATGTCCCACTCATGAACACATGCGTTCCATTTAAACAAAACAAGGCAAACAGCGCAGTAGAGGAGTTGATCTGAGAAGGGACACCCTCCTTCTGCATATTTTACCTCACAGGAACCCAGGATATAGGAGCCAAATGGAGCAGGTGGATGCCACTGACAGAAGATCTGACATGCTGGGATTCATCACTGAGGGGGGCCCTGACACTGCTCCTTAGAAGTGCTCACTCAAAAAAAAAAAAAAAAAACCAGAAGCGCTCACTCAAATCTTAAACTGGGGTCTCTCCAGGCTAGGGATAAAAGTGGGTGAGGGGAAGGATGGCCAAGATACTGCTGTGTGTATAATTGTGAGTGCCATTCCTTCCTCTTGTGTACACAGATCACTGTGTTCCCAGGCCAACTCGCATCTAGGGAAGATCAGGTACCAAATTCCAAGAACCTATAAGAGAGTGATAGCCACCATTTGCCAGATTAGATCATGAAAAGAATCTCTGAAACACCTTCTTCACCTCCTCTGCTACAAAGGCCTTCAACACTGAGGCTGAGGATGATGGCAATCAAAGAAAGGAGTCCAGACCCTCAAGACACTCACACGGGAGAGCCACCCAGCATACAGGGTTTTTCTTAAGAGCAAAATCAAAGCACTTCTTGTCTTTGGCCACTGGTATCTTAGGGTTAGTTGATACCACAACAAAGCTGTGTACACCCCGTCTATCTAATATAAGGCGTGCCATATCTGTAATACATTGGCTTCTAAAAGCAAGCAAGGAAGAATTGGGCTTCTTGAGTCTTGGCCCTGGCCAAGCATCATAACAGACATTGATTGCAAATGCTGTGCCATTAGCTTTCACTTAGTCTTTGCACACATGTCAGGTACATTTTATCCCCACTTTAAAATTAAGACAATGGGGGAGCCGGCTTCGTGAATACACTGCTTACTAGGTATGAGGGCCAGGATTTGGGGCCCCAGAACCCACTTAAAACTTGCCTGGTATCTCAGTGTCCAAGAGGCAGAGACAGGGTGCCCTGAATAAGCTGACTGGGCAGAGTAGCCAAAACTGTGAGCTCCAGGCTCATCAAGAGATCCTGCTTCAATGTATGAGGCAGAGAGAAATCGAGGACACCCGACATCAAGCTTTGGCCTCCACATGCATGTGTACCCACATATACCCATGCAGGCACATACATGCAAACATACCATATACACCCATACACATGCAAAATGAATAATTAAATATTACTAATACATGAAGAGATATACGACTTATTCAAGCCAATAGCATTGAAATGCTAGAGCCAAGATTACCTCTGTGGAATCGTAACTGCAGACCCCATGCTCTTCCTGAAGGTCAGAAAACAAAAATTATTCCCCCAAACGGAGGGCAAAGTATTTTACATTTAAGATAATGAGTGGAACACAGGCAGGCAAAGTGCTCAGTCTCTCTATGTTGATCCATTCTCCTGCTTATTCTAGAGACACCGACAGGGGCCAGGGAGATGGCTGCCAGTAAAATGCTTGCCTTGCAAGCATGAGGACTTGAGCCCAGATCCCATATAAAAACTGGACATGGGGGCTGGAGAGATAGCCTAGTGGTTAAGAGCACCGACTACTCTTGCAGAGGACCCAGGTTCGATCCCCAGCACCCACATGGCGGCTGAGAACCGTTTGAAACTCCAATTCCAGGAGAACTCCAGTTCCAGGGGAATCCGAGACCCTCTTCTGACCTCCTCGGCATTGCACGACACGGGGGCACAAACCTACATGCAGACAGTACATTCATACACATACAAAAATAAATAAAAAATTAAAAAAAAAAAACTGGGCATGGCATTGTGTGCCAATAATCCCAGAGCTGAGTGTGTAGAGAAAGTGGACCCCCCAGATTCACTAAATAGCCTACTTAAATCAGTGTGCTCCAGGTTCAGTGAGACACTCTGTTTCAAAAAATACGGTAGTGATTGAGGAAGATACCCACTATGGACCTCTGACCTAAACACACAAGCATATGTGAACCTTCACACATGTACAAACACCCACACAAACACATACATACAATACACAGACACGCGACACACATAAAGAAATATGGACAAAAGACTTTGCTTGTGGGCTCTGCTCAGAGGCAAGTTATTGACAGATACTACAATCTCTACTCTCGCTGCATTTGCAGAGTAAACAAAAAGGCACACAAACACTGAAGGTACAATGCAAAACATGCTTTTATGAAGAGGTGTTGAGTTTCAAAGAAGTTATTAGTTAGTCTTAATGGTTTAATCATACACAGTCTTTTACTTGTAGACAAGATTCAGGAGGGCTCTCAGGGCATGGATTCCTGGCAAGGTCACATTACAAATTGCCCCTAGAAAAGCTGGTAGCCTTTGTCCATCAGCCTTTGTATAATCACGGGGGAACAGCTGCTGCTGAATTCTCTCCACTGACAGGTGTTAGCTTTCTAAGGACCAAGGGCTCACGCTCCCTTAATAGTCACTCCCTAGACCACCTTGCTGCCCCCAGGAGATCTGATGGTCACATCGGTCTTCAGCCAGTGAATTCATGCTTTTCTCTTTTGACAATTCAACCTTTGATCCTGGAGTAATAGGCACCCTGCAGTAAAAGTTTTCACACTGTAGAAGAACTTGCATAGAGCAATCAGAAGCAGCTTGGCACTCTCTTTTGAGATAGTATTTTCTTGGGATATTCAGACCCTCCTGCTACTACTATCCTTTCCTGCCAGAATTTGTCATAGCTTATAAATATCTTAATGTCTCTTCACAGAAGAGTCCCAGATACAGACCCTAGATACAGATCCCTGTCCTGCTCACTCTCTCTCTCTCTCTCATACACACACACACACACACACACACACACACACACACACACACCTCTGCATCTCAGCCGGGCACATGACTACGACTCTTTCATGGACCTTCCAGCTTCCCAGCAAATCAGGAAATATGTCCAGTCAAATTCAAGTTTCCATCTACACCTAGAACACAGTATATTCAACAGTTGCTGTCTATCTGGTCACGTTCCAGTCACAGCAGCCCGATAAGCACAGAAGCAGAAGGTACTGTATGGTGATTAAAAAAAAAAAAAAGCTGGGCATGGTGGCGCACGCCTTTAATCCTAGCACAAGAGGCAGAGGCAGGTGGATCTTTGTGAGTTCAAGGCCAGCCTGGTCTACAGAGTGAGTTCCAGGACAGCTGGGGCTACAGGGAGACCCTGTCTCAAAAAGACAAAACAAAACAAAACACAAAACAAAACAAAACAAAAAAACCTCAAATTGAGGGCAGGAAAAGAAACCAAAGCAGGACAGAATTAGGGAGCTGGGGACCCATGCAGCAATTTCCCATGTGTCTCTCTGCCAAAAGGAGGTTATGTCCTTGACTCTAAGCTCCCGACCCCTTATGTTAAATGGAAAAGTGACCAGGCATTGAATGCTGTGTGCATGTAATAGAAGCCAAACTGCTAGAGAAAAATAACGACCAGTCCAGGAACACAGATCAGACAGAGCCAATGCAGGAATAGTTGTAAGGAACCTCATATCCCATAATGAAACACCACACCTATTTGGAACAATTCACACAGGGAGTGTATGGCTAGTCTCACATGAATGCTTCTCATACTCTTTCTCCATATAAACTGATAACATCACCCAAACACACAAATCAAGAAAAGCAACACGCCGTGGCCCAACATTACATGATCTAGATACCTTCTCCCTGTTGATCTGGCTTGACTGGGACATAACTTTTACAAATTATTCAGGAGAATCAATACACTTAATGAGGATCTCTTTAAAGCAATCATCCCTGGATTCTCTTCCCCTAAGCCAAGAGGTTAAGACTCATAACGGCCATGAGCTCAAGACTATGCACCCTGACGGTGGGTGACATCACATGCTGGGAACAGCTTCCTAACCCACATCCACTCCCACTTCTGAGTTTTCATTTTCTGATATTCAGGAACAAGATTACCTCAAGGAACCTTTCAGTTGTAAAATATCTAGGTATTTTATTTTATTTTTTTAATTTAATTTTTATTGATGCTTTGTGCATTTCATACATCATTTTCCAATTCAGATCAGCATATTTCCCTTTCCCTTCCCCCCCACTCCCACCCCATCCCAGATCATGCATTCTGCCATAACTGTCCTGCATCTTTCTCTCAGTAATATCTAGGTATTTTAAAGAGTCAGAGGGAACTAAGAACCTCCAAGGGCCAGAAGCAACAAGTTGGAGTGCCACGGACACTGGGAACCACCGAAGAGAAGAAAAAAAAGCTTCCTGTGAACCCAGATCAGGAAACATTCAATCTCCATGACCTCAAGTCTCCTTGCAGCTGCTGGTGATTGTTAAAAATTATATCTATCTAGGCTCAATACCCTAGGGGCCATAACACCAGGCCAAAAAAAGCCAGGCCATGTCCGTAGGTGTTTGTGGCAGGCCACTTAGAGAAGATGTGTGTTGGAAAGAAGCCCCAAAACTCATTTGGATGCTGACCCCATTCGGGCATATAAGGAACAGGTTGGTGCCGGGTAACTGATGTCGACCTTAGCAGAGTCATTGCCCCGTCCACCCCAGGAACTAGTCCAGCTTGCCTCCAGAAGGCACAATCCAGTCTGATGAAGACCAGCAGAATCACAGGAGGACAGGGAATGGCAGCAGATGTCCAAGGACTCTGCTCTTGAACAGAAGAGCTATTTTGCTGGACAGTCTGAGGTCAAAATGCAGCAAAGGCCCCAGATGCTCTGATTCAAGTCAAACATAAAAAGTCAACAGAGAAATGGAAAACTGTAGCAAGGAAATTGGATTTTTGAAAATCCATTTGGATTTGGTAATGTATAGCATATCAGCATCTGTACGGGAAGTAAAAATAGTGCAGGATACATACTTTAGGAGACATTAAAGCATAAATAAGGTTTATAGTGCCAATCAGTGGGTTTTTTTAAAACATGAGCTCTTCTTTTGAAAATGAGAGAGAAATAGAATTCAATAAAAATATAAATGTGTCTGCCTCTGCATTTCTCAGATATCATCCTGTGTATTCTGGAGCAGAATTAAGTTCAGAAGAGGAACCAAAGATTTGTTACCTTCTGCTGTGTGCTGGGCACTGTATTTGAGCTCTGCTGGTGAATATGCAAATTTATATGTATATGGATACAGGTAACTGAAACACTCAGGACTAAGACAGGAGTCATCAAGCTTTTCTATGAAGGACCAAATAGTAAATCTTTTCAGATTTGGGACTACATGGTCTCCTCACAAATGCTCAACCCTGCCCTTATAATACAAAAGTAGCCATAGCTCGGAAACAAATGGTTATGGACGTGTTCCAATAAAACTTTATATACAACAGTGGAGGTAGGCCAGCCACATTCTGACCAGAGGCTGCTGTCTGTCAATACCTGCTCTAGGAGAAAAGCATTGCTCTCTCAGATTATACAGAGAAATTCATCACAGAGCTCTGATGAGACTGACCCGACATCACACACACCAAGAACAACGGTGCCATCTCTTTTTATTGACAGTTGGTTGTGCAAAACCCTCATCTGTACCATCTTCATCTTCATCTGCAGGCTCTGCTGCTCTGACTACCCCCTTCTTACACATGCAGCATCATGGACTCCTGGAGGTGAATCACACACTTGAAACAGAGGAACTGCAGGGTGTGATGTCATAGGCCTTTAATCCCAGCACTGGGAAGGAAAACAGGGACAGACAAATTTCTGTTTGATGGTGGCTACCCCCCATCTACATAGTGAGTTCCAGGCTATCTGGGGCTACAGGGAGACCCTCTCTCATAAATAAATAATAGCAAATGGAGCAGAGGAGGTGAGACGTTAGCTCGGCATTGTGGAACCAAAGCATTCCAGGGCTGCCCGCCCCTTTTTAAATACTCCATATTCAGACTCCGAGGCTCAGCCTGCTGCTTCTAAAATAGAAAGCAGTGCCTTTAATATCCAGCCATGAAGCTAAGTGAAGACAGAAAACTGGGTCAGATACGAAAAAAGAAAATGAGGGGGAAAAGGTAGAAATTTGGTGTCAGTTGCTCCCACATGCCAGGTACTACTGCTGGAGAGGCTCATAATGTTGATAAACATGACCAGAAACATGGGTAATCAGACATGAGTAGGGAAGTATAGAAACATACTCTGCCCTGGTCTACATAACTGGAACTGAACATCACAGGAGTGCACTAAGTATCCATACTCATGTAGATCAGAAGGCTCCTCTGGCACAGAGATGTGGAGCATATGAGGTCACAGGACCTTGCCAAGATCCCAGGGAATGTGAATGTTCCACGGGAATCTCCATCGGAGTCAAGGCCCAGCTCAGGCTTGATTTTATTCAATGAGCCTTGAATACATTAAAATGAACCTCAGCCCTGGAGAGCAGCCAGCTACAGCCCATGGAGGAGAATGTAGTCTATCTAGGATCTTCTCTTAGGGGGCAGAGTAAACCCCATGAACCTTGAACCAAGGGAGGGACTGAGAGTTCCAAGGTCAGGCTGGACCTTCTTTTTTTTTTTTTTTTTTTTTTTGTCTTTTGGAGACAGGGTCTCCCTGTAGCCCCAGCTGTCCTGGAACTCATTCTGTAGACCAGGCTGGCCTTGAATTCACAAAGATCTGCCTGCCTCTGCCTCCCAAGAGCTAGGATTAAAGGCATGTGCCACCACGCCCAGCCAGGCTGGACCTTCTAAG
The DNA here is from genome assembly GCA_009823505.1 of Rhizomys pruinosus. Lineage (NCBI taxonomy): Eukaryota > Metazoa > Chordata > Mammalia > Rodentia > Spalacidae > Rhizomys > Rhizomys pruinosus. The sequence goes on from VZQC01000028.1 coordinate 1,928,535, forward strand.
AGTATTTATCCAAATTCACCAAAGGCACAGTGTCTGAATCAAGAGTTAAGGGAAGCTACAGCAGGAGCTGGGAGACTCCGAGTCCAGCCGGATGGTACCTTGTTGGAAGATGGAATCAAGAAAGCTCACACTAAACACTTAACAAGCTGCACAAACTCCAGACGCAGCAGGAATAAATGGTTAGACAGAACCAGAGAGGGAGATGTGTCCAGATAGTTTCTTTTATTTTTAACTGGGATGGGTGTCAAGCTTTTGTTTTGTAAAAAGCCAAGGAATAAATAGCTTTGTAGACTGCATTAGTCTGCTCAGAGTTTCCTCACCTTTGTCACTAGCATAACAGGGACTGGATCAAACTCACTTGTGTGCATGCCGCCACGCTGCAGGTGGAGACTAAAGAGGGCCATGTCCGAAGCCAGGAATCTTAGGGAGTACCTCACAGCTCTGCGTATTGCAGTGGCCCCAAGTTTCTGGTGCTGGTAACTCAGCAAGCCACTGTAGCATGGAAGTACGATATAAAAGAAGGGGCTGGCTGTGTGGTCATTAAAAGTTTTTCTGGGATTACAATCGTGTGCGGCCATCACTGGCTCTCAAATTTGTATTTATTCACACTGTGACTATAGTTTCATTCCAGCAGCACCAAAGTTTCCAATGTTAACATAGTCACTGAATTTCAACACACTACCACATCACCATCTGAGTGTCTGATGTAATGTGCTCTTGACACCATCTTTCTATTTGTTAGATGAAGAATGTTTCTTCCTTTCTCTGAGAAGTAGAGAGACAACCACTGTCTTCTGATGTCACATACCTGGCCCTGAGATAAGGGACTCAGTGAGGGCTATACCGCCCTAGATTTACAAAAGTGCTCTACCTACATTACACTGTATGCTCTTTGTTGGTAAGCAACTATCATGTCCATTTCACAGATGAGAAAACAGAGGCCAGAGAGATGATATATATAGTACCTGATGGATGGATGGCACAGTAAAATTCTCATCACACCAAGTCTACCAACTAAGGTAACCTCCAAGTTAGGATCAGCTACAAAGTTTGTGGGGCCAAGTCCAAAACTATGACACAGAATATCTCATTTTATGGTTAAGAAGTCAAGAGAGCAACAGCAATCATGAAGCCCACAGAGTTTGCAGATCCAGGAAGCCAGCCCTCTTCTTTGGACACACACATTCTAAAGAGTCCCAGCCCCCAAGTCATTGAGATTCTACCCTTGTGCTGACAGATGCTTTGAAGGCAGGGCAAGATCTAAGTGGGGCTTATTAATCGCGAACAGCCTATCGTGGGGAGACCAATCTTGCCCCTGGAATGAATGTAAACCAACCTTGCAAAAATTGAATTTCTTTTTTGAATATCTAATTGAATTTGCAAAAGTGTGTGCCAGGGGGGTGTTTAAATAAGTGCACAAATATGATAAGAAGGCCTTCACACCATTATATCTAATTCAGTAAGCAAAAATAATGGCAGGGCACGTTCCAATTAGTGTTTGATTTATTTGCTTTAACAAATCCAATTAGTGGAATGTTTTATAAAGTCATCCAATGTCAAATACTCATGGACTCAACAGATAGAAACAATAGTCCTAATAGAAAATAAAATGTTTTAAAGCTCTTTGAATGGTGAATTTATTATACAGAGCATGGTGTCTCTCTGATGGTTTGGATGTTCCCCAAGAATCAGGGAAAAGGTGTCTCATGTGATCAATAGGTTCTTCCTCTATGAGAGCCTGGTCAGCCAGGTGGTCCACTCTGTTAAGTCTGGGAATGAAAGCAACAAAGAAGGGTGCAAGCCACGGGGCTTCAACGGAGCATGATGAATTTCCTGCACAGAGGCATGTTTGGACTTCTGAAGCAGCACAGGGTAGCAGGGCGAGCATGGGGCAACAGAGACCAGGGTGTCCTAGAACTAGAATCAGTGCTCTTGTTCCCTTCCTGGGCTCTGATCTCCTCATGTGAAGGTTATGCTGATGTTGGTGGTTACCTTTTGTGGGAAAGGCTGTTCTTCACCCAGTAAGACACAGCACAAGGGAATGGTTCAAACTATAGTCTCTGGAGCCAGCTATTAAACTCTTCCATGTTTTATTGAACCTTATGACTCTGACCAATGTACCTCATGTCCCACTTCTGTAAGGCTGAGATCCTAACACCTTCCACCTCCTAGGGTTGCTGTAAGGACTGCAAGGATTTAATACTTATAACGACTTGATCATAGCCAGCCTTACCTGAGTAAGATGAAATCTTAAAGTGGTTTTAATTTGCATTTCCTTAGTTATTAGTGATGTTTAACACTTGTTAAGATGTTTCTCAGCCATCTTTACTTCTTAGTAGATGCCAGCTAAGTACTTGTTAAATTAATACTGGATCTCCATGTATGAATTAGAAATGGGAATGTTAACTGTGTTACAGGCCTTCAGCTTGTATAATCACACAAAACAAAGAACATATTACAGTAGCTGGATCCTGGCTTCTTCCTATGTCCTGAATGGATCAGCAATGCCCAGGGTGGCAGGTTACTGATCTGCATGGAAACTCCAGCTCTCTCGTCACTTCTAGTAGGTGACCTCAGGCAAGCCAGAGTCTCCAGGTCTCAGGTTCTTCACTTTTAACAGAGACAATAATTGAACTCCCCTTAGGACTCCTCAGTTTCTACTATCCTATCAGACCATGGTTGTATCTTCCTTCATGGTACCCAGCTATACTGGAATTAAGACACTCTATTCAGATAAGCTTCTCCACATGAACTGCCTGGCCTCAATCTAGCACTGTGGTGGTTTGAATGAGTGAGTGTCCCCCATAGGCTTTAAGTATTCAGACATTTTGTCTCCAGTTGGTGGCACTGTTTTTGGAGGTCTTAGAAGGTGTGGCCATGCTAGAGGAAGTACGTTACTGGGAGCAGGCTTAGTGAGTTTAACAAGCCTCGTGGTCTCCAGTTGCCCTCTCTCTGCTTCCTGTGCTCATTGCAAGATGTGACCCTCGGCTTGCTGCTCCAGCTCCAACCACCATGCCTCCCACCACAATGGACTCTAATTCCCTGGAACCATCAATTGTAAGCTCAAATAAACTCTTCCTTTTATAAGTTCCTTGGTCATGGAGTTTTATCACAGAAACAGAAAAGTGACTAATACAGTTATTTGGTACCAGAGAGTGGGCTGTTGGCTGTGAAGAACCTGACCATGTGGATGTTTGGAGAAATGTGGAAGAATTTGGAACTTTGGGCTAGAAAAGCTGTTGACTACTGTAAGCAGAGCTTAACAGGCCATTCTAGTAGAAGCCTAGAAGAAAGCATTGCTGCAAAAATTGTAGTTCCAGAAGATATTTTGATAAAGAGTCTGGCAGCAGTTTGCCCACAGCCCAAATGCTTGCCTGATGCTAAGTTGAAAAGCAATGGACTAATGTCTTTGGCAGAGGATATTTCAAGACAGCCTAATGTAGAAATGGTGGCGTGGCTGTTAATGGTGAATATTGTGCAGATCTACAAGAAGAACAGATGGGGCAGAAAGAAATGCAGAATGTACAGTTTGGATCTGAAAACTGCACTAGGAAGATTAAAGGTGTGGCCAAGGCATGTGTAGGAGAGGTTCCTTTTGATAAGTAGATTAAAGTGATTAAGGAGAGGCCTCAAGATTTACAAGTAAACAAGAGAAACAGTACCTTCAGAGCAAGACCACACCCACCTAAGAAAGTGTTTTCTACTCCAACAAGTCCAGGGCAGAGAAAATTTGCAAATGTGGTTAAAGTAGGAAAGAGTCCATCCCGAACTTGCAGCCAAATTCAGCAATTTCATTCACGTGGTGCTAGCTTTAGAGGCACGAAGGATGCAAGAGTGAAGGGGTCATCAGTTCTTCCTCTGCGATTTCAGAGAGCCACAGAGGCCAGGCAGAGTGCAGCAGGGGCGTCCCTGAATAAAGAAGGCCCTGATAGGCCACTGCGTGAAGCTGTGAATGTGAAGCCTGGTTGGCAGCGGAGACCCCAAGAAGACTTTCGAGATCCCAGACCTGTGAGATATTTGCCAAGGAGAGCTGCATACAGGGAGTGGTACCAGCCTAAGAAAGAGATGTATGTTGCAAGCAAAGCTGGAAGAGCTGAGCCATCTAAGCCCTTTGGAAGTCAAGTCCCAGAAGCTGCATGTAGAGCTACTGGACTTGGTGTTTGCCCTGCTGGTTTTCGGTCTTGTTTTGGTCCAGTATTTTCTCACTATGCCTCTATTCCTCCCTTTTGGAATGGGAATGTGTGTTCGATTCCACTGTACAATGGGAGCATGTAATTTGTCTTTTGATTTTATAGGAGCTTACAGTTTAGGAGATTGGCCTGAGTCTCAGAAGAGACGTTGGACTGTAGACTTTTGAATGGCATTGAAACTGGTAAAGACTATGGGGACTTTTAAGGTTGGACTAAATGCATTTTGCATTTTATATGGTCAGGAGCCTATGGGGGCCAAGGAGTGGAATGTGGTGGTTTGAATGAGTGTCCCCCATAGGCTTTAAGTATTCAGACATTTTGTCTCCAGTTGGTAACACTGTTCTTGGAGGTCTTAGAAGATGAGGCTGTGCTAGAGGAAGTATGTCACTGGGGGCAGGCTTAGTGAGTTTAACAAGCCTCATGGTCTCCAGTTGCTCTCTCTGCTTCCTGTGCTCTTTGCAAGATGTGACCCTCGGCTTGCTGCTCCAGCTCCAGCCGCCATGCCTCCTGCCACAATGGACTCTAATTCCCTGGAACCGTCAATGGTAAGCTCAAATAAACTCTTCCTTTTATAAGTTCCTTGGTCATGGTGTTTTATCACAGGAACAGAAAAGTGACTAATACAAGCACACAATTGCATTTGGCAGCCGATTTCTGTCCTCTCCCCTGCCCTGACCTCCTAAATACAAGCTTGCATGAACACACTGGGACACTCTGTGACCAGGGTGTGACTATGATGAAAAGTGATGTATAGCCCCAGATTTCAGCCTCAACCTACCAATGAGAAGGAGAGGATGAGACGCAGGGGGAAGAAGAGTCGCCTTCTGTCATAACTGGTACTAGTGGCTCAAGGTAAAGATGAGCTGGGTAATTCAACCAGCCAGAAAAGTGGCTCTACCCAAACCAGCAAGCTTTTTTTGTTGTTGTTTTGCCCAAAATATCATGGGGGTGGTTACAAGGACTCTGCTGCTATCTGGAATATAAAGACCTAGAGATCCTCGGGCCCAGTTCCTAAACTTACAGGTCGATAAATAGACAAAGAGCAAGGCTAAAAGAGAAGGGGCTCAGAGCAGGGACAGACCCAGAACTCCTGGCCCCCGGCCAGAGCTCTGCCCACTCAGATGTCAGAATGGCGTCTTTCATCTTTTCCCACACAACAGTGGTGTCTTTTTCATTTTTATTTGGAGAGAGCAGTGAAAGACAGAGACGGCCACAGGTCATGCCTGATCTAAGGGAGAAACCTTTACATCTGCTGGGAAAAGGCGAGGACAGGTTTCCAGCAGGCGCTCTCTACATCTGAAGCCTTCAGAGGTCCAAGCCAAGTTCCCGGTGGTCTCGGGCCCTTTGCACTTGCAGCATGTACAGGCCAGGTCACCCCTTCCCTGGAGCTTCATAAGCCTAGTTCCAAATGTTTCCCCATCAAAATTCAGATTCCCAGAGAAGACCTTTGAAATACTCAGACAAAAATAGCCCCTTTCCTTCTCTAATTTTTCTCTATCATGCCACTTTACGTTCAATGAAGCTGTTGTCTCTACTAGCTAGTTACACTCTCTTCCAGTGGGAGCCCTCAGTCTAAGTCTAGCGGTGCAGGAAGCAGGCATCTATTTTATTCATCACCCAATACCCAAGCTTCATCCTATAGTTTGAGGAAAAGACAAACAACCAAACAACACTGAATGAATGAATGAATTAGTGAGTGAATGAATGTAGTAGAATAAAGTATCAAGGAGGCAAAACTTGGTAAAAAAAACAAAACAAAACAAAAAAAAACCGATAATGTGTAGCTTGCTTCTGGTACTTTCTCTGTGACCCTGGGTAGATCTGCAAAAACTCAGAGCTTCAATTTCCCTATCGGTAAATAGAGAACCATAGCGAAGGAAGCTAGCATTTGCTGAAGAATGACTATGTGCTATTCACTGTACTGGACCATTACCATGAATTATTTAATCCTTCAAGGTACTTCCCTTGAAGTACCCAAGGAACTACTGCATCCATGATTTATGGGAAAATGAAACAGAGAACCACTTGACGAAGGTGATCCCAACCTCACAGCTAGGAACTGGCCAGAGGTGTTCTGCAGAGCACAGTGGAAGAGGGAAATTTCCTTGAAAATCCATCCTGGTCCATGGGAACTGGGATCACAGAGACAACAGGTGGTAGAAATCAAATTCTGTTTTTAAAATTTTTTTAAATTTATTTCATTATTTTTTATGTGTATGAATGTACTGTCTGCATGCAGGTTGGTGCACCTGTGTTGTACAATGCCGCAGAGGTCAGAAGAGGGCATCGGATTCCCCTGGAACTGGAGCCAAAGATGGGTGCTGGGACTCAAACCCAGATCCTCTGCAAGAGCAGTCAGTGCTCTTAACCACTGAGCCATCTCTCCAGCCCCAGAACTCAAATTCTAATGCAGGCTGTTGATGCATCTGAAAGCCCTGCTTGGCAGGAGAAGCCATAACAGAAAACTAGTGGGCTAATCCTAAGAACCCCCACCCCCACCCAGGAAGATGTAGGCAAGGTTCATCTCCCAATGTGAAGCTATCATAAGCTTCCTTCACTACGCCATGTCAATAATGTGGAGTAAAGAGTCTCACAACAAAGAGGGATGTCTGGCTTGTCCCAAGTATCAATGCCCAGATTTCTAACCGATCTTAACACCATGCAGGCAATACACTCATACACATAGAAAAGTAACTACCACAATTAGTGATCTGGCCTAAAGAACCTCAAGATAAATGACAGTGAGGTTGTCTTGAAGACTGAGGATGCCTGTGAGGAAAAAGCCCTGCCCAGTGAGGATCAGAAAAAAAAAAAAAAAAAAAAACCCACAACTCTGTGGTAGTCTTCTGAATTGGGAACCCCCGGAAGATCTTATGCTCAGATTATTTAAAGCTTCCCCAAGTTCCACACTAGGAAAATCAGCCTTCTGTGCCCACTCTGCATGTTCTTTTCATACTCTCCTAAATCAGGCCCTGAGAACAGCCCCTGGAGCTGCTCTTTGGGACACAGTGAAGTTCTGCAAAGCTGGAGACTGAGATTGAAAGCAGTTAAATAGCATCACTGTGTGTATATAACTTACAAGAGACAGAGCCATGATTAGGATGACTTTCAATTCAAACCTACACACAAGATCTCTCAACTTCATCAGATGTCTTTTGCATGGAAAGGCTAGCGAAGTTCTCCAGTTTGGAGATCCTCACTACCCCCTATGACCTCTCTGACTTTATCAACTCATGTTTGGATTTCATCCGCCAGTGCTATACTGAATGTCGGCTAGATGCTGTGTATGCATTATCCTAGGCACATGGGATAAAGCAGATCAATGGTCCTTTCTTTCTCATGGAGCTCCTATTGAGGCTGGGAAGACAAACAGTGAATCATGGAGAGGAATAGACCGTGTGAGGTCCCCACTTTGGTTCTCTATAGAACATGATGCTTTGAACATAGCAGGCATTAAGTAAACAAATCCATAAGGTGACTATGGAAAGCGAGCCTTATGAAGCATCTTATTCTGTACCCCAGGCATCAAGCCAGGCATTTCACATAGTCTTATTCAATCATAATAATCATCCCATGATGCCAGAATTAATCATTTTAAAGATGAGGAAAATGAGACTCTAGGAAGTTCAGAATCCAGTCCACATTCCCTGCTTTTGCTGATTTTGACAGGCTTTTTTTTTTTCCCCTCCAAGGCCATCATCTGTCTGCTGTACAATGCCATGCATATAAAAGCCTCCAAAATATCAAGGACCAACTGACGAACTCCAGTTCAGGAACTCTGCTTTTTTAAGTACATTAATATTTAATTACATAAAATCGATGGTTCCATATACTCTTTAAGCCTTGTAATATCATCCTGTATTATATAAATCCCCAAACTGGTAATTTTATAGACAAAATATTTATTGAAGTCTGAATATTATCCTAAATATAATTAGTTGTGGAAAGTTCCCTCAAAGAGTTTAGCTTTGGCAAATCAGCCGTTGGCAGCCAGCTAGGCTTTGTCTTTTAAAATGAGCATCAAATGTAGGATGAAGGGTTTTTAAGGACAGAGCTTAAAGGGGCCTCAAATAGGTTGAAGTCTAAGTCGCTTTGATTCTAACATTGGGTCCATCCAACAGGACATTTGAGCATAGTTTTCCATCTCAGGGATGGTGATGTTAGCTGTAATGAAAATTGTATAGCTCATCCTCAGTTAATCTAGCCAGGCTGTCCACTCTCAATGTTGACACTTTGATTCCCTGCAGAAGTAAATCTCAACTAGATGCAGGCAGACACAATGAAAAGCAAGTGCTCTCCCAGTAATTAAGGAAGTAGCCTTTGATGAACATTTTAAAAAACAAGTAGGCCACTCACCAAGGTTCCTAAGCAATAAAGCAGACTCAGTACCTCAAAGCTGCCTTGTCTCTGTGTCTCTCAGAAGCCTGGGAGTTCACGTCCAGGACACATAAACACATTTCTCATCTTTAAAACAAGCACTTAACAATTTCTAGCTCTGTGTACTTTTTCTAAACCGCAAAGGCCCAAAGCAGAAGTTCAGCCCCTGCCAACATGACTCCACCTAGGGCAAAAACTCTTTGAAACAGAAATGAACTTCTAACAAAGCTGCCACTTGCTAAATCACATAATAACTCAGGGCCTGACAGGACAGAGAGGCAGGTGGTCTTGAAGATTGAGGATTTGCCTGGGAGAAAGAAGCCCTGCATTAAAGACTCAGATTTGCCACCAGCTGGCTGCATGACCTTGGCCGAGTACATTCTGCTGAAGATCTGGCTGAAAGTTGCTAGCTGTCTCTCACAGAACCTCACCCCGATGACCATGTGAAAACTTCCAACAGGCTTGGAAAGGAGATAGTGCAGTAAAGAAACAGAGAGGGAGAGAGAAATAGAGAAAGAGAGAGAGAGAGAGAGAGAGAGAGAGAGAGAGAGAGAGAGAATATTAAAAAACTGAAATGAATTTAAAGAAATCATACTCTGGGGCTGGAGAGATGGCCTAGTGGTTGAGAGCGCCGACCGCTCTCGCAGGGGACCCGGGTTCGATCCCCAGCACCCACATGGCGGCCGAGAACCGTCTGAAACTCCGGTTCCGGGAGAGCTCCAGTTCCAGGGGAATCCGAGAGACCCTCTTCTGACCTCCGCGGCATTGCACGACACGGGTGCACAGACTTGCATGCAGACAGTACATTCATACACATACAGAAATAAATAAAATTAATAATAAAAAAAATTAAAAAAAAATCATACTCTGTCTCACAGTTAGGAAAACAATCATGTGACTGGTTCCTAATAGATGACCTAGTTTGGGTTCCATGTCTCTCCCTTCCCTGCCATCTCCAATCTATAGTCATACAATATAACACTGGGGGGATCATTAATATATGAAAAATGAATATAGTAGAGACAGAGAGAGAAAACATTGTGGACATTAAAAGAGAAGACCTCTAAAAACTACCCACCATCTTGTGCTAGAGAGCATTACATACTCTCATCAGGGGCTCAGGACATGGCTCAGTCAGTGAAGTGCTTGCTGCTTAAGTTCAAGCCTCAGAAACTACACAAAATATCCAGGCATGATGGCACCCTCCCACAGTCCTAGTGCTGGGGACACAGAGACAGGTTGATCCCTGTGGCTCTCGCTGGCTAATCAGGCTACCCAGATCAGGGAGTTTCAGGCCAATGAGAGACCCTGTCTCAAAAAACAAAGTGGAGGGCAACTGAGGAACAATATCTTCTGAGGGTCAGCACTGGCCTCTACATGAACACGCATACACAAATTTACACCACACACACACACACACACACACACACACACACACACACACAATGCAGAGAGACCCAACTCTTATCAAACAAGAAAAGAAAAGCACTGAGATGGACCAAGGTAAAATGAAAAGAGGACAGAGTTAGGTGACAGATCTGTGAGTTCTCAGAGAAAGTAAAATGCAGAAAATAGAATCAGAAGCAGCTTTAGCAACAAAGATGGCAGCATAAAAGTCAGTGTTGTCTAGGCCTGGAACCCCAGCACTAGCTAGAATGAACAAAGACAGACAAAGCAGCAAGGAGTTGATTGATGTCCCTGGGTCTTTCTCATTACCTTAGGGGATATAATACAACTTGGGCTCATCCAAAATGCCTAGAACTATGGACCACAGGCCCACTCTTCAAATAATTGTGTAATATGAGAAGAATTAATGAATTCCGGAAGACCCGGGAGTCTGAATGTCAGGGCTGTGAGACAGGACATCTACGGAAAGAGGAGGGCTGTCTGGCTCTAGCGACCTTTGTTTCTACATCCAACTTGATTGTTGTTGCTTTCTTTCTAAGCCAGTTCTTCCCAGAAGCCAGCAAAACCCTATACTGGAAGGGTAAGACCTAGAGTCAGGGTTAAAAGAGGGAGAAAGAGCAAACTGATTTTTCAGATGAGGAATAGCAGACCTACTAACCAAAGAGCAGCCATGAGCCCTGTACAACTCATCACCAGTGAAGGCTCAGGCAGAGAAGTGTCTCTGCAAGGCACCAAGTCTACCAACACTTCCTAAAGATACAAGGTTCTAGAAGTCTGAAAAGGGCTTGTCAGAGAAGCCTTCTAGGTCTTCCAGGGCCCTGATGAGCACTGACTCGTGTTCACTATTCAGCCTGTTATCTCACAACCTTGGAAGAGTCCCCCACCTTTCTTGTCAACTTCTAAGAAGATAATTCTAAGACTCTCCCAGGAATATTTTGACTTTTGTGAAGCTTGATCCATAAACACTTCATGGAAGGTACATTCTTCAAGGAAAGAAGTATAAGCTCAGAACAAACACTATTTATTTGAAATGAGCAAAGAAATCACAATGACTAATAAGTATTGAGTAACCAAATCCCACTAAAAACATTGTTCAATACTAAAAATTAACTGCTATCAATTATTTTCTGATAGTCCCCCTGTCTCTGAATATATTCCCTGTAATTCTATTTTATTTTATTTATTTTATTTTATTTTATTATTTTTGGTCTTTTTGAGACAGGCTCTCCCTGTAGGCCCAGCTGGCCTAGAACTCACTATGTAGACCAGGCTGGCCTTGAAATCACAGAGATCTGCCTGCTTCTGCCTCCCGAGTGCTGGGATTAAAGGCGTGAGTTATAGATGGTTCTGATATCCCATGCAGGGGCTGAGAACTGAACCTGAGTCCTCTGCAAGAGCAACTGGGGTTCTTTACTGCTGAGCCATCTCTTCAGCAACCTGGGATTATTTCTCAATGGCAGTGTTCTAGTTTGTCTCCCATTGCTGCTGTGACAAAACACTCTGACTAACACCAACTTGGGGAGGAAAGGGTTTATTCAGCTCACATCTCCTGGGTCACAGTCCATCACTTAGGGAGCCCAAGGCAGGAACTCAGGGCAGGAACCTGGAGACAGGAGCTGAAGCACAGGCCATGGAGGAATGCTGTTTACTGGCTTGCTCCCCTGGCTCATGCCCAGCCTGCCTTCTTATATGGTACACAACAACCTGCCCAGGGTAGCACCACTCACTGTGGGCTGGGCCCTCCCACACTGCTGGACAATCAAGACAATACTCCACAGATGTGGCCACTGGCCAATCCAATGGAGCCAATTCCCCAGTTGAGGCTCCCTCAACCCAGGTGTGTCAGGTTGACACTAAAGCTATCCAGCACAGGCAATAACTTTGCAGTTGTCAGACTTTTAGAGACAAACACTGAAGATACCTCCTATTGCAGGTTGATTAATATTTCTTTATTATTTTATCTATTTATTCATCCATATTTCCTGTGTGTGGAGTGTCTGTTGGCATGCATGCACAGACACTGGGGGGCACTCATGTGTGAGTGTGCACGTGTGTGGAGGTCTGAGGTTGATGTCAGGAATCCTCCTCAATCACTTTTCCTCCTTATTCACTGAGGTGACACAGGTCTCTCAGTCAAGCCCAGAGCTCACTGATATGGCTAGTCTTGCTAGCCAGCTTGCTCTGAGTATCCCTTGTCTCCATCTCCTGAGACTGGAATTGCAGGCAGGTCACCACATCTACCTGGTGTTATTATCTGGTATTTATATGTACTCTGGAGTTCTGAACTCCAGTCCTCAGTCTGATGGGCCAAGGGCTTTAATCACTGAGCAGTATCCCAAGTCCCATTTCTCTATTATTTATTAGCAGTTTTATAAGTCTCCTTCAAGTTCACAAGTCATTATCTATGCAATGCTATGAAGATTTCAGGACTTAATCTTATTTCTTTTTTGGGTATAATATTTCAGAATAGTAAGTGTCCCTGTGTAGTTATTATAAATAATCTATGAATAGATGGCATCATACATGTTTATGGAGTCCATTTCCACATCATGCCAGATAGCGATTAGAAACTCACACAATAAAATTATGCATGTATATACTATTATCCTAAACCAAACTTTACCTTTGCTTGTCTAGACACTTAAAATACTCTGAATACTCCAAAGTTCTCATATCCCATCTTGCACCCCCCCAAAAAAAGAAAAGTATGATAAAGAGGAAGTTGAAAGGCAAATCTTAAATAACTATCACTGAAATTATCTTACTTTTGAACATTTTTAAAAATATATGATTCTCTGAACAAATTTCCAGGTCTCTCTGTGGGCTTCTAAAAGTAATGTGACAAGAGAGAAATTTGAAGCACATTTTGTAGTGACTCCTTAGGGTAAAGGGCTCTGAAACACTCTCACAGGATTCAGGCAGGGAATATGACAGATGGCTGTTCCTGGATGAGGAGGAGGAGGAGGAGGAGGAGGAGGAGGAGGAGGAGAAGGAGAGAAGGAGGGGAGGAGGAGGAGGAGGAGGAGGACAGAGGAGGAGGAGGAAGGAGGAGGAGGAGGAGGAGGAGGAGAAGGAGGAGGAGGAGAGGAAGAGGAGGAGGAGGAGAAGAGAGGAGGAGGAGGAGGAGGAGGAGGAGGAGGAGGAGGAGGGTGATGACTGTAATATTGTGGGGAACATGTGACAGGATTCAGATGGAAGTCATTCATGTGGACTTGGTTGTCTTCTTCTACCTTTCTGAGCTCCAGGGATTGAATCCAGGTTGCCAGCACCTTTATCTGCTGAGCCATCATCTCACCGGCCCTTGTACCACATTTCTACTGGGGGCATCAGTGACCTGCCCAGCATTACCGACCTCTACTATATCTGCGCAACAACCTATGTCACATTCCTAACTTCACACTAGACCTCAGGCAAAAGGTGGGGTTTGCCTTATAGGCAAGATCTGTAACACTCACCTATATTCAGCTACTTTCATAGAAACATTTTGAATTTTACCTCTGGGAGAAAAATATAACAACTGTGTCAGAAAACACTGCTATTGTCCATAGCTCTAGCAAAATACTGTAACTTAGAAATTCTCCCAGTTGTCTAGTGCACACCAAGGCTTATCAGTATTTCAGTCTTGCTAATTTCTCCCCATTACTTTCCATTTCTTTTCTCTCTCCATGCCCAAATCATAGCTCTGACCCCTTCAGTGGTTATGGTAAAGTAGGCTACCTTATCCCCTTCAATCCAGCAGGTGGTTTGGCTGAAGATTTTTAGATTTTTTTTTTCTAAGAGCCCCAGGCCATACCACATGACACACCCCAGCCCACAGCTCCTGAGGAGCATGAAGGATCCCTGCCTTCCACTTGAGAGTTGGGAGATATTTTGATTCAGACTCACTAGAATTACCTTGATTTACAACTTGAAGCTTTTACAGAGATTTATCATAGAAGCTTCCCTAAACCTGGGAGCCTCCTCAAGGCTAAACTTAAAAAACAAGAAACCAAGTTAGAAGCTGGGAAGGTAGTTCAGATGGTAAAGAGCAAGCCTGAGGATCTTTCAGGAAGCATAAGCACCTGAGCTCAGATCCCAAGCACTCAGATAAAAGTTCTAATCCCAGTAGAGACAGAGACTAAATGATTCCCAGGGCTTGCAGGCCAGGCGGTCTAGCCTAACTCCTAAGCTCAGGAGTCAGTGAGAGACCCTGCCTCAAAATATAAAGTAGTGAGTGATTGAGAAATCACCTGATGTCAACCTCTGGCCTACATGCACACATGCATATGCACACACATGTAAATTTACATGTATGTCCACCTGCATGTACATAAACACACAAAATAGAGCTATGACCTTGGCTGGAAGCGCCATGGACCCACATGGTTGGCCCAGTGGAAATCATATCACACTTTATCATGTCCTGGACATTTGGTAAATTATAAAGTTTATGTAGGATGAAGAAACCTTGTTGACTAGTTCTTACCAGAAACTTAAACAGGAGAAATGATATTGACTGGGGGTTGGCTTAAAAGACATTCATTTGAGTAACTTCTCCAAGGAATCTGCAGTTTTGCTGGACCAATCAGACTGATGAGTGAGGAGTGCACACTGGGCCTGCAGTGTGATGAGCCTCATGACAGGTTTTTTATTCAAGGGATCCACAAGAGCATTATAAGAGGAAAACAGACACAATAAATGCAGAATTTATATAGAGGTGGAACACAGAGCAGTTTTCCTTCAATTGTACCACAAGAGAACCTTTTCTTGAACCACAGTGTCTCCCTCAAAATCTATGTCTGTATCATATTGCTTGCAAGTCTCGTCTTGGTATATCCCCCCAATACATACACAGAGACACACATACACACACACACACACACACACACACACACGCACACACACACCATACCACAAACACATACATATACATACATAGACACATTATACCGCATACACGCACACCACTGCACACCCATACATCATAACACACACCATATCATCCAGACACACACCATACCACACATATACAATATCACACAAACACCATACCACACACACACATGCAGAGAGACACATACCACACACACACACACATACACCATACCACAGACATACACTACACACATCATAACACACGCCACACCACACACATACATACGAACACATATAGTCACATTATACAACATATATACATGATATCACACAAATACCATACCACAAACACATGCAGAGAGACACATCATACCATACACACCATACCACAGACATACACTACACACATCATAACACACACACCATACCACACACATGCATACGAATACATATAGTCACATTATACCACATACACACCATATAACACACACACCATACAACACATATACATACCATATCACACACACATAGACACATCATGAACACACACCATGCAACATACAAACTATACACACACCATACTATATGCACTATACCACACATGTACACACAGACATCATACTATATGCACACACCATACCATACATATACACACCATGCCCAACACATACTATACAACGCAGACATACCACACACAAACCACACATGTATATATAGACACACCATACCAGACACACATACAGACAGATACAGATATGCACCCCATACTACACAGACACACCACACCACACATATACACATAGACACATCATACCATACACAAATAGACATACTTTATACCACATACCACACAGTGTTCCCACACCCATGCCACACACAAACACATCATACCACACATGTGTGTGCATGAGCACACACACACACAAGCCATACCACACAATGTCTTACACACACCATACAACACACACCCCATACTACACATACACACACATACACATAGACACATCATACCACGCACATATATAGACACACTTTATACCACATACACACATCATACCACACACATGCTCCCACACTCATGCCACACACAAATACATCATATCACACATGCACACACATATACACACCATACCACACAATGTCTTACACACATACCATACCATACACACATGTCTTAGAGAAAATAAGCAGACAATAAGCATCCAGAATCTAAGAAAAAAGTCTGGCATACTTATGAGCTAAATATATGATAGTTACTGTTTTCAGGAGTTTATGCCAATAAACTGTATTAACAGCCAAAAAGTCACATCCTAGCAAGTCCTAACTACTGACAGAGAATAGGTGGTTGCTACACTGGGTGTCATAGGGCCACAAATATTCAGACAAGATCCAGTGCATTCAGGTGAGATGGCTGTAGACTGCTCACAAATATCAGAATATCTACTATGACAATGCTGCACTTTTTACTGTGATTAACACCTGTGGATATATGTTATGTAGGGGCATTCTACATGCATTTATTAGTATGAAAATCTCTGCAGATGTATAAATCTGTATATCATATTTATTGGTTTTATTCTAACTTCACAACTGACACTTTTACTGCAATTAGGTTGGGGGAAAAATTGAAGATGACAATGTTCTTCATTTATTTAATCAGTAACAGAATTAACATAAATGTTTGCAACCTGCTTTTAAAGGACTTTGCTATATCAGAAATATTTTCCTATTCTATTCAGTATTCCAAAGCTTGGTATTAATGGTTGATAGGCATCCTTATATGCCCTTGATTAAGCCATATCTTTTATTATTTTTGTTCATAAAGCAAGGAAATAAGCCTTAAGACATTATTCACATTTATTTCCTTGGGATAATTTTCTAAAAGCTGGATCTTTAGCAATGAAGGGTTTGCATGTATAATTTTATACATATATACATATTCAAAACACCTTCCAGAACAGTTATTATAATTAATAAAACTTGTAGTGTATAATATTGCTCAAATCCCTTGCAACCTCACCAGTACTAAGTATCGTCATTATTTTTAATCTTTGTCAATTAAATTGGTAAAATGCAGAGGCCTTTTGTTTCAGTTTTAATGTATTTGAATAGTGGCTTGAATGCTTTTTATAAGTTCAACTGGCCATTGATATTTCTTCATTCATAAATTATCTATGTCCTTTGGCCATTTTATGATTGGGCTGTTTATTCTAGTTTGGGTTATTACATGGTAAAGACATTTATCTATTGAAATTGAACATATTCTTAGTTATAAGCATTCCTCTAGTTTCTTTTATCCTCTTAATTATTTTTGACATATGTGCATTGCTGAAGATATAGCAAAAATCTAGAAATCATTTTCTACTCTGCTCAAATTGCCTACATCAAATTTCTACATACGTATTTGATACTGTGCAAGAAATCAGTATTTGCTTATATCATCTTGTTTTTCTCTTGTTAAATTATAAGTTCATTTAAATCTTTAATTCATCCAGGAGTAATTATATGTAGCATATGAATATAAGACTGCATTTCAGTTTTTATTTACTATTTTTATTTTATGTGTGTGAGGTATTGCCTGCCTGTATGTAAATGCATCTGTCATGAAATGCCCACAGAGGTCAGAAGAGGGAACTGAACTCCCTGAAACTGAAGTTACAAACTGTTGTTAGTGGTCATGTGTGTGCTAGGAACTGAATCAGGGTCCTTTGAAAGAACAGCCAGTGCTCTTAACCACTGAGCCTCTCTTCAGAACCATTCACTTTAAAAAGCACTTCTGTGACTGACCCAGCACCATTGATAATCCATCAACTACCTGACAACTATAATAGTGTACATGAAATGTTTATGAATATATGGGTTTATTTCTGAGTCTCTGTTCCAATCATCCACAGGCCTAAATATACCAATACCAGTATAGTCCACATAATGCTTGGGACTTTAATATGACATGAATAATAACAATGTTAGAGATTAGCTCAGGAGATAGACTGCTCTGATTTAATCCCCGTCCTGCCTCTTCTTCGCTTGATGGCTTTGGACAAATTTTGCTAGATCTCTGTACCTTAGTTTCCCAATCAGCAAATGGGGAATGATACTTGTATCTTTCTAATAAAATACTTGTGACAATTTAGATGAATTCATGGTTGCAAAATGCCTAGAACAGTCCCTGACACAAAGAGAGCAACGATCAAATGCTGGGAATCAAATCTGCACCCCATCACTGGTGTTACAAAGGGCCACATACCAAAGAAAGGCAGAGTCTATGAGTTCTGGAGACCCAGACTGGAGGATGGCCTTCTTCTGAGCACCGCCGGCTGGGATCTGCTCCAACTTCTAGGGGTTGCTGCTGCCTTGGCCCTGACTGGCTCACAGATGTGTGACTCTCATCCTCACCTCCATCTTCACACAGCATTTTCCCATGTCCATGCAGAGCACCGTCCCCATCTCTGTGTCTACATGTCATCTCTTCATAAGGACACCAGCCATGCTGAACCAGGGGCCACCCCAGTGACCTTACTTTTGGTACTGGAAGTTAATATTCCAACCTATCTTCTTTTAAGGGACACAATTCCACACATCATATTAATTGCTTATTATAGCTCTCTTAAGTTACAGCTTTTTAATATAATTTGTGGGGCCTTGGGACAACTTTGTCTTAACAGTGACTTTTACCCCATATTTCTTTTTTCTGTGGTAAACGGTAACATTAGCTTTATATTTAGAAATGTGGTTGCTGAACATTCTGGGCCTCATCCCCATTTCTAGGTAAATAAGCAATAGAGTGTTAGGCTGTTTGGTGACTGGTAAGCCACAGCAACCAATGAGTTCTTATCAAAAGCCTTTTTAAGGTTACTGAATTAATTATAGTAGTTTTCCGTTGTTTTATCACTGTGACATACAGTAATTAACACCTTAGTGCTGGCTGTTCCCTACATTTCTAAGACCATTTCTATTGCAGAGTGGTATACCATTCCTCTAACAGACCACCAGTGTAGATTTGTGACTACTGTTGTTTTATTCCATTTTGTTCTTGACGGTTGCATCCATCTTCATTTGTGTAGGTGTCCTGGAAACTCTCTTAACAAATTTCACAACCAAATTGTTTTTGTTTTCTTGGGAAAGGGATTTGTAGATCAAGCATTAGTGACCCTCTTCTGCCATGGTATCTCCTAGAAAGTACTTTAAGTATATGGTAAAGGGATAGTCCCTTTCCAATTCATAACCTGGTTTTTTATTTTATTTTATTTTATTTTTATATTTTTGGTCACGTCAACTCATTTCAAAGAAGAATGGACACTACAGCCCTCCTCTCCCAGAAGCTGGTGCCAATGACGCACATTCGTCAACCCCACACAAGCTTAGCTGTCTTCATACTCCTGTCATTAGAACCCAAGTTAAACACCAACCACATGGTGTTGCCATATGACAGAAAAATCATCCAGCAATAAAAGGAAATGAATTCCTGGGTGTGGTGGAACATACCATTGATCCCAGAACTCAGGAGATCTCTGTAAGTTTGAGGTCAGTTTGGTCTACATAGTGAGTTCCAGGGACAGTCAGGGCTAAATAGTGAGACTCTGTCTCATACGCACACATAAAGTAAAGAACTATTGATATACACAGTAATGGAGATGAATTTCAAAAGCTATATGCTCACTCAAAGAAGTGAGATTCAAAAGATCACAAAATGCCTCTTTCCAGGAAGCCCCAATAGTTCAGCTATTTGCAGGAGTTGAAGGTGAAGAATGGAGGATTTCACAACAAAAGATCCGCGGGAGGCAATCTGGCCAATAATGGAAAGAAATATCTTGCTAGTGGAAGGGTAGAGGTATCTGGTACACATGAAACAAGATCAACTATGAAGTGCCGATGGCTGACGCTGGGTGATGAGGGTCCATTATGTTATTCTGTTTACCTCCTTGATGTGTGTTTGAAATCTTAACATAAAGTTAAAAAAAAAATCAAGCACATAGCACCTAATTTGTGTGAGGCAGGAGCCTTGAAAACGTGGCTCCAGGGCACCCTTTCCTCCTCCAATTATCTGAACCCTCAGCCCTCCCTAAATGGCCTACTTCATGAATGTGCAATCCAATGACTTAATAAACTGGGAGATAAAGAAAAAAAGAAATACGATTAAGGAAACACAGGCAGCCCAAACTTTGGCATACAAGTAAAATGGCTGTGCTAATATCTTTGTTAATGTCTCGTGGTCAGAGGAAAGGGAAAACAGCTCCCAGGACTGTCGCCTTTGCCATTTTAGGGCCTCTCTGGGAACCCAGCTGCACTGTACAATGTGCATCGAAATCTGAGCTTCCATTAAAAAGTCTGAGTTTATGGCTCAGTTTAGAAGTCCCTGGAGGAGGATCACTCAGTCTCTCAGAAAGAGCTCTCAGACCTGGCAGAGCTACAAACAAAGGCCTGGGGAGCCCCTGCCCTAAAAGTACATGGCTTGGCTTGAAGGTCCTCTCTCGGCAAGCTGCCTTCTAATACACACAAAGGCTTAATCCCGGTTGCCTGGCTGTGCCCTGAGCTGAGGCAGGCTGCCCAGTGTGACCATCTGCAGAGTGTACCAGAGTCTCCAGCACACTCTGCTCCACAAAGCTTATATAGTATGGCGGCAGCTACATTAATAATCCACCTCACAATCTGTAGTCATACTGCTGGAGACAGATGAATTGCTGCAGTTTAAAAGGCCATTACCAGGGCTGGAGAGATGGCTCAGTGGTTTAGAGCATCAACTGCTCTTGCAGAGGACCCGGGTTCGATTCCCAGCACCTACATGGTGGCTAAGAACCATCTTTAATTCCAATTCCAGGGGAATCCAGGGGAATCCAATGACCTCCATGGCATTGCATGACAGACACAGGTGCACCAACCTACATGCAGACAGTACACTCATACACATAAAAAATAATAAATAAAAAAAAAATTTAAAAACAAAACATTTTTTAAAAAGGCCATTACCAACAGAAGATCTGAGAAACATTAAACACTCAGCCAATGAAATCACATTATTTTGTGACCCCAATGAGTCCAGAATGGGAAAGAACTCACTGGAGCTTGGAAACTTGAGAGGAGGTGAGGCCTGTTATACCCGCACCCCTTTCACTATTAAGGAGAAATCACAAAGCCAGTGTGAGAGGGTTGTGAGCTTAGTTTGAACCCAGTTGGGGTGGAAGATGGAGGTGGTCAGCCCTCCTTCATCCTAGGACCTTCCACGGCTTACACCCTAAGGGGAGGTGCTAAGGAAAAACTTTAACAGCAGAGAAAGTGCTCCTTTGATTGGTAAAGTTAGTCTACCATTATTGCTCTGGCTACACTTACTGGAGTAGTCACAAGGTCTCAGGCTTCATTCTCCACCTGCTCACATACAATAAGAGCCCAGTTGTGCAGGTCCAGGCCCATGGTTCTCTCTCTACCCTAAAGGCCAGTGTGAGAAGTAGGCCCATGTTGCCCATACACATGAATCAGGCAGTGAGGACGGAGTCTGAACTTCACGCAAGCCCTGCATTTACAGTGAAGAAATCCATCCAGCCCTCTGTGTTGCAGAAAACAGTTCTTTGCCCAGATCTAAGCCCCATATGGCTTAGATGAGACTGCGGGTGACCTTTGCTTGTCTATGATGATGGCAGACACTAACCGTCTAGATTTCCATTGCTTCTCCCAGAAGTGAATCTGCACTGTCTGTACCAACTGCTATGGACAAACCACCTCCATGTGACTGGATCAGATATAACTAACTCTTTTCCTTCTTCCTCAGGAAGACTGACCATCACAGACCATTTCTAGTTCAGGACACCTCTCCCTCTACCCAACTTATTGCAGTTATTTTCTCTCACCATGACCAAAATCCCTCGCAGAATAGCTGAGAGGGGAAAGATTTATCTGAGCTCACAGTTTCAGAGGGTCTGAGTCCATCAGGCCAGGGAAGCCACGGTGAAGTTCATGGTGAAGGGGCCTGTGGCAGAAGCACTCTCATCATAAAGAACAAGGAAACAGAGAAGTTCCCAGAATCAGGGGCTATGCTACAACCTCAAAAGCCTGCCTTCAGTCCCTGACTTAGGTAGACTATCTAGGCCTCAACATGCAAAGGTTCCATGGCCTCTCAAAGCAGAACTATCAGCTAGAGCATAAATCTCAAAACATGATCCAGGGGGAGATACTTCAGAAAAACAAAACAAAACAAAACACACCCCAGTCAAATATCTCAGCCTTTCTTCCTCCTGCTACTCTAATAGTCCCTCCAATAAAGTCTTTTCCTGTTGCTGTTCACAGCTGTAATTTTTCCTTTGACACTGTCTCAACTTCACAATGATGGGAAACGAAGTCCAACCACCACTTGGGAATAGCACAGAGTTCATAAGTGACTTACATCTGGATTGTCTATCAATTAGGGCTTGGAAAGAGGTGACTGTTGTTCCCTGAATAGCTGAATAAGCCCATCTCCTTCTGCATTCTCCTTCCCTCTCCATAACTTTAAGAGAGCTCCTCCAGCTCATGAAGCATCAACCATACAATGCCCTTGCTCAGGAAAAGACACCCTTGAAGCACAACACCAAACACTCCTGGAGATGAGTTCTCTGTATAGGCTGCAGAGCCACCCATGACTTGTCCAGCCTTTCAGTGCTGGGTCCCCATCAAAGAAGCCACAAGGGATGAGCCAGCAGCTGGGGACTGCAAAGGGCCCCCACCTTGGCAGCACAGCTAATAACAGCAGGGACCACAGGTGAAATAGAGGTGTCCCTTTTGTTTCCTTCTTGAAGTTTTTCTCCCTTCTGGCATTGAGGACACTTGGACCTCACCATCTGAGCCCCCTCTAAGGACTGGACTGCTGAGCCAGAGACAGGTAACAATGCAACAAAGAGTCCAAGTTTCAAAGAAGTGAGGTGGTGGCTAGTCTGGGTACTAGAGGTGACAGGTGGAAAAGGTTGAGGCCAGGCAACCAAGCCCTTAAGATTAAACATGAACAAAAATGAGATATATGCTCTTCAGAGCACAATCAATAGATTCCAGTCCATGAAAAATCTTGTTGAGTCTCTGCTTCCTGTGCTCATTTCAAGATGTGACCCTGGGCTTTCTGCTCCAGCCCTGGCCACCATGCCCCACGCCACAATGGACTCTGATTCCCTGGAACCATCAATAGCGAGCTCAAATAAACTCTTCCTTTTATAAGTTCCCTTGGTCATGGTGGTTTCATCACAGCAACAGAAAAGTGACTACTGCAGTTATCTGGTACCAGGAGTGGGGTATTGGCTGTGAAGAACCTAACCATGTGAATGTTTGGAAAAATGTGGAAGACTTTGGAACTTTGGGCTAAAAAGCTGTTGACTACTGTAAGCAGAGCTTAACGGGGTATTCTAGTAGAAGCCTGGAAGAAAGCATTGCTGCAAAAAATGTAATTCCAGAAGAAAATAAAGACTTAGGCAGCAACTGGGATATTTAGATAAAGAGTCTGGCAGCAGTTTGTCCACAGCCCAAATGTTTGCCTGATGCTAAGTTGAAAAGCAATGGACTAATGTCTTTGGTGGAGGATATTTCAAGACAGCCTAATGTAGAATTGGTGGCGTGGCTATTAATGGTGAATATTGTACAGATCTACAGTGAAGAAGAGCAGATGGGGCAGAAAGAAATGCAGAATGTACAGTTTGGATCTGAAAACCTGTACTAGCAAGATTAAAGGTGAGGCCAAGGCATGTGAAGGAGAGGTTCCTTTTGATAAGGAAATTAAAGTGATTAAGGAGAGGCCTAGCTATTTACAAGTAAACAATGGAAAAAATGAGATTAAAGTTATTAAGGAGGGGCCTCAAGATTTATAAGTAAACAACAGAAATAGTACCTTCAGGGCAAGACCACACCTAGCTAATCCTCCAACTTTTGAAAGGAAAATACTGAAAGGGTTTTCTGCTCCAACAAGTTCAGGGCAGAGAAAAGTTGCAAATGTGATTAAAGTAGGAGAGAGTCCATCCTGAACTTGCAGCCAAACTCGGGAATTTCATTCACGTGGTGCTGGCTTTAGAGGCATGAAGTTTGCAAGAGTGAAGGGGTCATCAGTTCTTCCTCCACAGTTTCAGAGAGCAGCCAAGGCTAGGCAGAGTGCAGCAGGGGTGTCCCTGCATAAAGAAAGCCCTGATAGGCCATTGCATGAAGCTGTGAACGTGAAGCCTGTTTGGCAGCGGAGACCCCAAGAAGACATTTGAGATGCCAGAGCTGTGAGATATTTGCCAAGGAGAGCTACATACAGGGAGTGGTACCAGCCTAAGAAAGAGATGTATGTTGCAAGCAAAGCTGGAAGAGCTGAGCCATCTAAGCCCTTTGGAAGTCCCAGAAGTCGCACATGGAGCTACTGGACTTGGTGTTTGCCCTGCTGGTTTTCGGTCTTGTTTTGGTCCAGTATTTCCTCACTATGCCTCTATTCCTCCCTATGGGAATGGGAATGTGTATTCAGTTCCACTGTATGTTGGGAGTATGTAATTTGCCTTTTGATTTTACAGGAGCTTACAGTTAAGAGATTGGCCTGTGACTCAGAAGAGATTTTGGACTATAGACTTTTGAATAGAATTGAGACTGGTAAAGACTATGGGGACTTTTAAGGTTGGACTAAATGCATTTTGCATTTTAGATGGTCAGGAGCCTATGGAGGCCAGGGAGTGGAATGTGGTGGTTTGAATGAGAGTGTCCCCCCATAGGCTTTAAGTATTCAGACATTTTGTCTCCAGTTGGTGGCACTGTTCTTGTAGGTCTTAGAAGGGGTGGCTGTGCTGGAGGAAGTATGTCATTGGGGGAAGGGCTGGTGAGTTTAACAAGCCTTGCGGTCTCCAGTCTCTCTCTCTCTCTCTCTCTCTCTCTTCTCTCTCTCTCTCTCTCTTTCTCTCTCTGCTTCCTGTGCTCATTTCAAGATATGACCCTCGGCTTGCTGCTCCAGCCCCGGCCACCATGCCTCCCGCCACAATGGACTCTGATTCCCTGGAACCGTCATGCCTCCCGCCACAATGGACTCTGATTCCCTGGAACCGTCAATCGTGAGCTCAAATAAACTCTTCCTTTTATAAGTAAAAAAAAAAAAAATCTTGAATATATTAGATGCCAACCATGAGGTAAGTATTTTGCAAATATTATCTCATCAAATCCCCATTAGTCAAAAAATATAATTTGAATTAAAGTCAAAGAGACTTAATAAGAAAGCAGCATGGGTAAAATCCCTGCAGAGAAGCAAGAAGACCTTAGAACTACCCACCTATACAGTGCAGTACAGTCATCTGTGTTTTGACTTATATTTCATTCATTTCTTGAGTCTTGTTTAATGAACTGTGTGTGTGTGTGTGTGTGTGTGTGTGTGTGTGTGTGTATACTTCTGTGTGCATATGAATACAGAGGCCAGGGGACTATCTAAGGTGTCATTCTTTAGGAGTTGTTTACTTTACTTACTTACTTACTTACTTACTTATAGATAGATAGATAGATAGATAGATAGATAGATAGATAGATAGAGCCTCTCAGTGGCCTGGAGCTAAGCTAGGCTGAGTGGCCAGCAAGTCTCTGGGATCAACCTGCCTTCTCCACCCCCAAGAATTGGACATCTAGCTTTTTTATATAAGGTCAAATCTGGTGACTGAATTCACACCCTCTGGCTTACACAGAAAGTACCTTATAAACTGAGCTATCTTCCCAGGCCTAGTCCAATGGATCTTATATATTGTGGTGTAAATAAGAATCACTCACCAAATACACTTTACCATGGATTCCTTGAGAGACTTCCCAAGGGCAATTCTGACAATAAGCAACTCCCCATCTGTTGATCTCAGAAGCCAGCTCCTCCCCAGGACTCCAGCTCACTGTGGTAAAGCTTATGACCATTGTATAAAGCCAGCCTGGGGGACACAGGTCTAAGTAGGGCTGTGAGCATTGTGAAAAGCCTGAGTGATCAACAACCTACTCAGAGAAGCTCTCTTGGGCTCTCCTGGTCTGTTATAATTTCAGAATGAATAAGGTGAATGAGTTGAGTTAGAAACAGGGAACATGTGAACTGAAACTCCTTGCCTTGGGAGAGTCCTCAGCGTGACACTAGATCATGCCCAAGATGGTCGGATGTTGAGAAAAGAATAGCCAAATGACAGCCTAGCACAAATAAATACACAGCCTATGATTCCTTTTATATAAAACTGAAGAACTGGCAAAATAATGGTTTCAAAAAGCAGAGAATTGGTTGCCCAGAGCAGAGAGCTGCCAGGGAGAGAAGTACGTGGGAAATTGGTAGAAAAGGAAAGAAGGATGTCTCTGCAGAGACAAACTTTGGAAAGACAGAAAAAGATGTAAGACATGTATGGCAGAATGCATGAACTGGGGTGGAGGGAGCAGGGAGAGGGGAATGTGTCTAAATTGGACTGAAAGATGATGTATGAAATACATAAACCATCAATAAAAGTATTTTAAAAAAAGAACACAAAGGAAAGGAGAGAAGAGACTTTCAAGTGAGGGAACTTCTCCACATGTTGGTGTGACAGGGTGACATGACTATGTCACATGACCAAAATTTACTACATTGTACATATAAAGGCTATCAGCGAGAAAAAAAAAATCTTCATACACATTCTAAAGGGTGAGGCAATCACACACATCCAAGCAAACATTCAGGAACTCTCTTCCAAACAAAAGACTATTGTGCAATTTGGGTTAGGAGAATGCAGGAAGCAGAGTCACATTCTTGCCTGCAAATTTCTCCCTTCACATTTGTGAAAAGAGAGAAGAAAAAAAAACAAAGAAAGAAAGAAACTGCAAGCAGCATTTGAATTTCTCCTTTTCAGATGGGGCTCTAATCAGTGCAGAGAACTGGGTAACAAATAAGACCAAGAGGGTTTAATTAAACTGAGCAATCATTAAACTGGATTTAAGAGTGCCTGTGTTTGCAAAACAACAAAATATTTACAGACATTTTCTTCATCCCCTTCATTAGCTTCAGACTCCACAGGAAACATGGAGGTTGGGAATAGGCCCTAATAAGATCATGTGCATTTTAACTACCGAGGTTACCGTGGCAAAGAGACAGCACGGAAACAACGTTCATGATGGAGTGTTAAGAAAAAGCAAGATACCAAATGAGCTGGCACTAACATTACTAGCAGTTTAAAAAAAAATAATAAGCATAGTAAGGGAGAGAAAGGAAGTACAGAGAGGCTCTGGAAATCAAACTATTATTTCAGTGATGGTACGAAACAGGTGAATTAGGGAATTATTTTCATCTTCATTTTCCAAAATTGCTGAAATATGGTTTTATTACCTTAATTTCTTTCAAAATAGAAAGATGCTTTAGGCATATAAAAGTCATACTATTTACTTTGTTTTTTGCTATTAGGAAAAACAGCTGGAGTTTCTATCACTTAGATGTACATTGTACTTGGGACCCAGGCTCTCAGTGCCACCATGACAGGGAACTGCTCTTGCCAAGGTCACCTGTGACCTACGTGTGGCTAAATCCAAAGGTTGTTTTTCAGTCTCCATCACACTGACTCAAAGGGCAACACCAATGAAATTGGAGGCTCCCCTGCCTCACCTCCAAGGTTCCTACTATTCCTTTACTTGGCTTTGAACCCCACTCTCCACCAACCCCACTGCCGGGCTTTCCCCTTCTGCCTAACCCCTTCACTGGAGTGCTCAGGGTCCATCTTCTCTCCTCACTTATCTGGAGGGTCACATGCAAGCCCATGTCTTTCAACAGCATCCATGTAAGGACCATCCCTAATTCCATTCTATATTTCTCTGCTCGACTCACATTGGTCTATCTAATGACCTAACTGACAAACTGGATATCCAACAAACACATCAAGTCTTTCATGCTTAAAGCTGACAGTTCTTACCCCCTTCCAAACCTGCCCCTCTGGATCTTCCCCCTAGTGCCTCAGTCTCCCTTACAGGCTTCCTCAGCCTCTTTTACACTACTGGTAGTTGCTTCATTTAATCCTCTTCAGTTACACATTTTGGAGTAGAATTCTGTTTCCTGCAAGAGCCTGACTGTGACGCATTGGATGAGTCTCTTACTCCCACTCAGCCCAACCCAGCTTCATTGAGGCCACAAAACACACTGCTGCAGTTAATGCCGCCAAGCCCTTACCTTTGTCGATAGGCGAAGTTTAAATCACCCTTGCCCTGAGTTATCCTCTCCCTTGGAAGCGAAGTTCAAACATCAAGGCTTCCTCGGGGAGGCTTTCACCAAATACCACTCCCACCCGAGCTAGGTTGCTATCCAGTCTTGTATTCGCCAACACCTCGCTATTGGTAGACAGAAATACTTTCCACTTATGAAGACAGGAAAGGCTGCATGACAGGGTCAGGAAGACCCTTCCACTCTCCTTTTTGCTCCATCCCCTCAGCTACTGATGTGAATCATACCTATGGGAGGGTCAGTCACATCTACAACAGGTTCAGCCACTCCAGCTGGGGAGTCTAACTAAAGTCATAAACATTAGAGGTTACAACCAGGGATCTCTGTGTTCATGGGGAATAAAGATGAACAAAGCTAGGAAATACAGAAGTATATGATGTCTGACAAGCTAAGAGATACAATTCCTATTAAAAGACATTTCACAGCCATGTTTAAGGAACAGTGTATACTGAGAAAAATACATGTCTGCACCTCAAGCTGGGCTCACAGTGTATGAATTGGCAATCTCTAAATCAAATGGTGTAAAGAGCTCATAAATGTACAAAACCTAAGGGACTAATACCAATTGAAGTCTTCTAGACAGAAGAAATGCTTGCACATGACTTGCCAGGTGACAGATGGGTACACAATGCCCACATACCACCATCTAGGTGACAACACACCTCCCACATGGATCTTCCCAGGCATCCCCCTAATAGCCCCAAGAGGCAAGTTCATTATCACCACTATTTTGCCTTTGAGAAAACCAGAGCCTAGAGAAGCCAGATAACTGAACAAGGTCACTCAATAAGATTCAAAAGAACTGGGAGCCCTGGAATTAATTCCAGGGAACCCTCAGGCACTGTGGCCACGTCCAGGGTGCCCTTGGAGACACAGTGTCTGATGCCATCAATACCCCATGCAGTATAAGCTGGGTAGTCCATTCTAAATAAATGCTCTGGATTCACATAAGAATTCCCCTTTTATACCTGCCTTTGAATACTTCTTCTCCCCCACCCACAATTAGTCTGTGCTACAAATTCCTGGGTGATCTCTAGGCTTTAAGCCTACACAGCTAGCAGAAGAAGGCCACGGTACTTCCCTATAAAAGTCTCCATTCTGATAACAGGAACAGTCACGGTCTGGTGAACACGCTGTGCGATGCTCACCAGCATCAGAGGCCACACCTGAGACCCCTGGGAACAAAAACAACTTGATGTCCAAAAGATCTCTTATAGGAACAAAACAGATGAGAAAGAGCCCAGACTCCCTAAAACCCCAATAAGCATTCAATCTATTTGCCGTGATGGTTTAAGAATGAGTGAATCACTTCAAATGATATTTTCAAGGTGAAGAAATCCAAGCTTATACACAATGGCTCAAGTGCACACAGAACATCACAGCTGAGAAATGGCTGAGCCTTACAGCAGTCCCTTAAATTAGCCTCACTGCATAGAGAAGGGAATGGGTTCAAAATGTTTAGGTGAGTCCGCAGTGCAGAGTAGAGATTTGAACATAAGAGGGATCCATCCACGAATCTGTGTTCATAAGGCTGCGTCTGGAACCTCAAACTTTAATGGTTGTATAAATCCCTCTAGAACTCGTTAGATGTAGATTCCTGGGCTGGGCTCCAAAGACTCTGTCAGTATAGCAGTGGTCCTGTGCATTCAGACCAGTAAAGAGCCTTGAAGCTACATTGGATGAAGCTGGTTCATGACCACAGTGTGAGAGTCACTATGGGTGTGTGGAAACCTAAATGTTACACACCTGACACCCTCCACCACAAAACATCCTCTGTCCAGAAAACTCTTTTTGCCGAAAACTCTTTTTGGCTTCTAAGCATGAACACTCTGAAGCCTCTGGCACAAGCTCTGTGCTGTGGCAATGCCAATTATTCCAATATTTAGTAAATATTTCAGAACATGTGAATATGAAGGTCAAGGGTGTTATTTCTTGGGATTCATCTTCCATTGTTTCTGTTGAGATGGGGGGGTGTCTCTCACTGGGATCCAGGAATCACCAATTTGGCTAGACTGGATGGGAAACCAGCCCCAGGGATTCCTGTCTTCACCTCCTTTGTTCTGGGATTAATAGCACATCCCACCATACCTGGCTTTTTGTATGGGTGCCAGGGACAGAACATGGGTCCTCATGTTTGTAAACCAAGCACGTTACTGACTGAGCCATCTCTGCAATTCCTAGTTAATATCTTTTATGTAGCTCACACTTACTTATCTTAAATCTCCATATTGCTGTTCCAAATCTAAGCCAGGCTCACCTGCCAAAGAGATCATGAAGTGAAGACAAAATCAACAAAAGCAAGAAAAAGTAAATACCAGCTTAATAGTGTTGCTTGCCTGGGTTCTCATCCTGAGACTTGCTTCCTCTAAGGTAAAAAAGTGATCATTAGTGTTGGAAAACCAAGGAATTACAGATGCCCCAATAACTGAGAGGTTCTCCTTGCATGCAAAGGAATATAAAAAAGGGGAAAAGAGTTTTCTCTATGCGATGCAATATCCCTGGATACCTAGCCCTCGTTGTACCCACCAATGCCCTCCCTGGGTATCTTTGCCCTTCTTATCCTTCTCATTACACCAACCTTGGCTCTGACCTTCTCTAGTTCACAGATCTGGCTGTGAGTCATATTCATCTAGACCCCACTCTGGGCTCCTTTCCAGTAACCATCAGTTTCAGGTAGCAAAGAACAAATATATTTTTTTAAAAAGCCACTCTTACTGCAATTCGCTGTGTTGCAACTGATGCTTCCAGGAACTCTGAACATCCAACAAGGGTTAGGGGATAACACATTCCACAGGGAACAAAAAGCAAGTGCCTTGCCAGACAATCTTGGGCCAGAAGTTTAAGCATCCCGATGGATGACATCCTCAAGATTGAGCTTGTTAGGTGTGTCGGTGCCACACAGATTCTAGAATGTACACAGCCTGGTGACAATCCTAGCCTGGTGTTTATGCCCTAGGAGCCTTTGGGCTTGTTTCTGAACCTGTATAGGTCTCATTTCTTCTTCCGCAATAGAGAGAAAATCATACTTCCCTGTAGGACTGTTGTGGGGATGGAGTTAAATAATGTATGCCAAGCCCCAGCAGGGTGGCAGGCAGGTTTGCAGTGTGTTCACAGAGAGGAATGGCAGCCGCCACAAACATTGCCACTGTTCCCAAGGATGAAGCAGCCAGGGAGGCAGGAAAGCAGGAGAAGGCAGGAGTTATTGCTGCTCCAGTGCCAGGCCGCCCTGCAGACTGCAATTACCTGGGAAAGGATGTTCCCCTGCTGGTGTGTGTGTGTGTGTGTGTGTGTGTGTGTGTGTGTGTGTGTAACCAATGATGATGTGCAGGTGGGATATTCAGCTTGCCACTGACATGTCTTTAGATGTCTATGATGTGAAAAGATAGGAAAGCTGAAGCTCCAATGAAGAATGAACAAAGCCCTGATCCTTGGGATTTCCCATTTGTCCCAGAACTAACGTGAATTTGGTGACTTCCAGAGTTGAAGCCACTGCACTGTCAGATCTGCATGGAGAAGGCAGCCCCTTGAAGAGAAGACAAAAGAGTGAAGGAGCCAGTCATGGCAGGGC
Source organism: Rhizomys pruinosus (assembly GCA_009823505.1). NCBI lineage: Eukaryota > Metazoa > Chordata > Mammalia > Rodentia > Spalacidae > Rhizomys > Rhizomys pruinosus. The sequence continues at coordinate 1,960,090 of VZQC01000028.1, forward strand.
ACTGGAGCCAGGCCTGCCGAGTGACTACAGCAAACTACCCACTGCAAGCATGTGTACACACACACACACACACACACACACACACACACACACACACAGCTTGACCTCTGAAAGGCTTCTTTTCCTCTTCGCATTTCAGGGATGATTTTTTACTTTTTATTTATTTATTCTATGTGTATGAGTATTTTGCTTGCCTGTATGTAAGGGCACCCATGCCATGCAGAAGGGTAGAAGAGGGGTGTGGGATCCTTGGAACTGGAGTTACAGGTGGTTGTGAGCTGCCATGTAGGTGTTGGGAACTGAACCCAGGTCCACTGGAAGAGCAGCCAGTGCTCTTAATCACTGAGCCATTTCTTCAGCCCCTTGGGGATAATATTAATCAGTTGAGAGTATGAAATTCTAGTAATAAATCCAGACATAAATTAGGCACATATAATGTACTCTGGCCTCTAAGGGTTATTTCTCATCATTTTGCAAAGAGATTAAGTAACTTGCTCAAGGCCACCAGCCAATGAAGAACATGGTAAGGATCTGCCCCACACATACAGTTAGTCCCCAACTCCACTAAGCTGTGCCAAGTAGCACAGCACTTGGCAGGAAATAGGAAGTGAGGCAGGATAGAAAAGATAGTTGGGGGGCTGGAGAGATAGCCTAGCGGTTAAGAGCACTGACTGCTCTTGCAGAGGACCCGGGTTCTATCCCCAGCACCCACATGGCGGCTGAGAACCGTCTTTAACTCCAGTTTCAGGGGAATCCAATGCCCTCTTCTGACCTCTGAGGCATTGCACGACACGGGTGCACCAACCTACATGCAGACAGTACATTCATACACATAAAAAAAAATAAAAATTTTTAAAAAAATGAAAAGATAATTGATACTGCCTCCCCCGCTGGAGTGTGAGAAGGAGATTAACCCAACCCCAAGTGCATCACACAAGGCTCCGGTTCCCTACCCCAAGTTTAAACAGCTGCTCCTTCAATGTAATGGAACGGAAATGTCTGAAGAGCTTCGAATTTTAATTATCAAAGTCCTGATGAAAATCTGAATCAACAGCTGCTCCTGGCAAGGCAGCCCTCGGAGATGCCCAGTGCAGGGCAGAGGGAAGGGATGAGAAGACGCAGTCCAGATGGGATCCAGAGGGCTACAAGCACTAGCTGTCTGGGGAGTCCTGCACCTTCAGCTGTCAACTGTGGTCTGGACAAAACAGGCCTGCATTCAGCAAGCACAGGACAGACTACCTATGGCACATCTGTCCTCATGTCCTGCACGCACCCACATACATCTGGCATTCGTCTGTGGGTGACGCCTGGAGAGATGTGCACAGACCTTGCAGCTGTTGCTTTGGGTTGAGACAGCAGGGGATAGGTATGTAGATCATCAAGGAGCAGGAAAGAAACCAGTATCAGAGCAATGGCCTTCAAACAGCCAAGAGACAGTGTGGCAGGTTCTAGATGCTGGAGTCTCCACTCTGCCCATCTTATCTTATCTCCAGGGTGAGAAACGTCTCCCCTATCTCCAGCTATTCCAAGACAGATGTTGTCTCTCCAAAGAGAAGCCAGGGCCCCTTTACTTCAACAAAGAATAATGAAATATCCCAAAATGGTTAATATTGATTGCCAAATTGACAGAATCTAGAATCACCTAGGAAGCAAGCCTCTGGGCATACCTTTTAGGAAGTTTCTATATTAGGTTAAGTGAGTAGAGAAGACACACCTTAACTGTTGGGAGCACCATACCCTGGGCTAGAGTCCCAGACTGAATACAGAGGGGACCAGCATTCACTGCTGTTTCTCCACTGCAGGTACCATGTGACCAGCTGCCTCACCCTGCTGCTGTTATAACTTCCCTAACATGAAGAGTTGCATCTCTGGACTGTGACCCCAAATAAACCCTTATGTCTTCCTTTCCTTTCCTATTTCTGTGATGAAATGCCTTGAGAAAGCGATTTAAGGAAGGAGGGGTTTGTTTTGTCTCACAGTTTAAGGTACCATCAGTCAGTTTATTGTGGCCAGAAAGTTAACACAGCAGGAACTTGAAGCAGCTGGTTACATCACATCCACAACTGGAAAACAGAGTGATGTGTCTGCTATTCAGCTAGTTTTCTCCTTTTCTGACAGCTCAGAATCCAAACCCAGGGAACAGTGCCACCATGTTTAGGCTGGGTTTTCCCACCTCACTTTAATGTAATCCCTCACAGGTATGCCCAGAGGCTAAATAAGCCCTGGTCTCCCAGGTGATTCTTTAGCTTAACACGAACCATCTCGACCAGCAGAAAGTAACTAATAAGCCAGGCCTGGTGGTGCACGCCTTTAATCCCAGCACTCGGGAGGCAGAGGCAGGAGGATCTCTGTGAGTTCAAGGCTAGCCTGGTCTACATAATAAGTTCCAGGATAGCTGGGGCTACAGGGAGACCCTGTCTCAAAAAGATGGAAAAAAAGTAACTAATAAATATTCCTTCCCACAAGGACCAACCTTGCCAGTCAAACCTTTTGATTCTTCTTATTCCTAACACCTTTCCTACCAATTACTTTGCCTAGATGGCTTTGCCCCAAGCCACAAATACTAAAACAGAATAGCCAGGAGAACAGCCCAAGCTTCAATGCTCTTTTGGGCTTCATCCATCCTTCAGCAAAGTGGCTGTGACACTACTGTTTGCTGCTGGACATACAAGTTTCTGCAAGTTTCCCACAAGGGAGTCTGAGCACATGTGTGTTGGCTTTAACACCCTGAGTATTTGACACAGTGACTCTCTTCTAAGAAGGTATTTCCTAACTTCCATGAAAGGATATTCAGTTTGGCACTGTTCATAAGAATGCAAATGAATTCAAAAGTGTTCAATAGGAGGCTGGTTAAATAGTTTTGATATACTCATGCAGCTGAAGTGTATGCTGTTATCAATAATTTAGAGTTCCAAATAACACAAAATACAGGAGCACGTTTATAATCAAGTGTTAAGCAATAAAGCAGGATATGAAATAATCTATCACATGCATAATTATTCCAGTTGTGTTTAAAAGCTACAGATACATAAATATGAACAGGAAAAAATAAAATCAAGAGGAAGCACACTAATTACCAATGTTCTTACAGATGGCTGCTATTTTTCCCCCTGTATGCCTTTTCCATTGTTTTCAATTTCTTCCACCAAAACTAGGCATTACATACAAACTTTTCAATTTCTTAAGTTGAAGTTATAATACTACTTATAAAACAATCATAAGTAGTAAAGGAGGTGTGCAACCTTTTGACATTGCAGTGTGACATTTTCATCTGTGAATGTCTACACATAGCTATCCTGGGATTCATGGGGCCCATGCATTGCAGGTTGAACCACCTGCTTTAGATGTTGAATGTTTCCCAAAGGTTTAGGTTACAGACCATTTAGCTTCCAGGTTAGCCTGAGTGAGGGATGATAGAAACTTTAAGACATATAGGGTCTTTAGGTCAATAGTGGGGTGCATCCTTGGAGGACATTGTGGGACCCTGACCCCTTACCTTTTTTTTTTCCTTTCTGGCCATGAGATAAGGATGTTTGTTCCCCACACATTAGTACCACAATTTACCACCTCATCTAAGGCCCAAAGAAACAGGACCCCTTAGTTATAAACTTCAACATTCAAAACTGTGAGCCAAACTAACCCTTTTCTCATTATAAGCTGATTATCTCTGGTATTTCATTACAGTGATGGAAAGATGACTAACAGAGGAGGATAGAGATATTAGGGAGGAAGAGACAGCATTTAAATCTGATGGAACCCAGAGCCAGTGCTGGAGAAGATTTTTCCTTATTCTGACAGCCCTCAGTGCCAAAATGATGGGCAGATTTTCCCCTTAAATCAAATCTAAAACATAATATTTGATTTGACGTTTGTTGGAATACAAGTGTCCTCAGCTCCTGCAAGCATATGTCAGAGAAAGCCACTCAGGAACCTGCTCCTGAACAGACCCCTTGAAGATTATCAGTTGCCATGACAATGTGTTAGCAAATCATTTAGTAAGTGCTTGAAATTTCTCCTCCACTGCTGATTGTGTACATCAGAATGGTCTACCTCATGACTCAAGTTCTGTAACCTCGCCTTAGTCTCTGATTTGGCTGAAAAAAAAAATGGTCTCCAAATTGGAAAGCCTGTCTGTAGGCTGCTGCCTTTACCATGCTGAGAACCCATGTATATAATGGTCTTCGGGGCAAGTTTAGGGGCCATCTCCTTAGACTTGTTTTTGCTAAGCAAAGAAGGGGTCAGGAAACAGACCGAAAACTTATTGATAATGAGATAGATGGGTTATGATTTTAGAGTTCTCGGTACATCTGATTCCAGGCAGCAGCATCAGTGTAAAGGAAAACCATCTCCTCACCCTGCAAATCCCCTCTCCTGACACCACATCCATCACCTGAGGGGCCACACTCCTGCTAGTGCAGGTGGACATTTGAGAACACCTGGGCTAAATTCTTTTCTTTATGAAATCTTATTCAAGGAGACAGAAGCTTGCCATATGACAAGGGGCAGCTTATGAGTAAAACAGGAAAGCTTATCTGAAAGGACTGACCACACGTCTCTGGACGCTGGCTCTGTCATGCACCTAATGACACTCCCCACTGAGAGCATCTATCACCTGATGCTGTCAGTCAAGGCCCCTATCTACCTTCTGGCTTTCCTATACTCTCATGCACATTTGCTGTGACTTTCTTCACTCTACTAGGAAGCAAGGCTTGTGGAACAGTGACAGAAGCTACCTTGCAGAAAGGAGCCTAAGGTGCCTGCCAAATAAATGCACTGGCTTTAATAATAAGGATAATAAGTATGCTCATTATCTGAAACATAGATTTGTAGAAAATCATCATCTTTGTGCTGCGTGGAAGAGTCGAGCCTCTCCTCTTAACCCTTTCTCTTGGGTTACTACCATCCAATCCCTAAGAATACTTTTTACTCAGGGTGCCAAATCTTAGACCAAGAATGGGAATACTGGGTCAGATGTGGAGAACCGTGTTATGTGTTCCCCCATCACCCAAATTTATAAGCTGAAGTGCTATACCCCAATGGGACTATATATGGGGATTAGGGCTTTGGGAGATAATAAAGGTTAAATAAAGAAATAGAGGTAGGTAGGACCCGGGAGTGGTGGTGCACACCTTTAATCCCAGCACTCGGGAGACAGAGGCAGGTGGATCCCTGTGAGTTCAAGGCCAACCTGGTCTACATAATGAGTTCCAGGACAGCTAGGGCTACAGGGAGACCCTGTCTAAAAAAAAAGACCAAAAAAAAAAAAAAGAAATAGAGGTAGGATTGATGCTAGAAGGTGAAGGAGAAGAGGAGAAGACAGAAGAGAATGAGGAAGAGGAAAGGAAGAGAGGAAAATGGAGGGGGAAAGAGGAAGAGGAAGGGGAGAGGAAGAAAGCACTGGAGGAATTAGAAGGAAGAAGAGGGGAGGATAGAAGGAGAAGAGGAAGAGGAAGAGGAGGAGGAGGAGGAAAAGAAGGATAGAAGGAAAAGAGGGAGGAGGTGGAACAGGGGGAGGAGGTAAAGGAGAAAAAGAAGAGGAGGAAGAGGAGGGGGAAGGAATGAGGTGAGAGACAGAGAATGAGGAAGAGAAAGAGGAGCAAGAAGAAGAGGAAGAGGAGGAAGAATATGAGGATGAGGAAGAGGAAGAGAAGGAAGAAGAGGAGAAAGAGAGGGAGGAAGAGGAAAAGGAAGAGGAGGAGGATTAGGAGGAGGAAGAGGAGGAGGAGAAGAGGAGGAGGAGAAAGAAGAGGAGGGGGAAGAAGAGGAGGAGGAGAGCTCTCCACATGTCACCGTTAGGATAGGTTCAAGTGGAGTCCTACCAGAAGTCAGCCCACTACAAAGCAGTGAAAGCGTCCTCATCAGAAATAGAATCCACTGAACAGTGACATGGAAGCCTGAGAAGACGAATATGTGTTATTGCCACCAGTAGGTACAGTTCTTGCTATGGCCTCTCCAACTGATACCAAAAGGAGGGTATCACTTGTCTCGTAAACCTGAAGGACCACCGCATGGGTTCAAACGAGGACTGGGACCTGTGGGACCTAGTGTGGAAGGTGACTACTCCGCATTCTGCTCAAAACGAAGGAGTTGCTCCTCACAGCATGGGCAGCACAGGCTTCTGATGAAAGGAGAAGACATCGCTGGCACTCTGAATGGAGGGTACCATGTAGGGGCACCACAGATGTTTGTTGAAAGACTGGCAGATATTCTACCTAACTGAAAACCCCCGGTGTGCAGAGATGACACGCAGCTGTTTAGCAGCACGGAAGAGGTACCAGAGGACTTGCTGGTGATGTGGGTGGCAGTGCCTTGAAATGACTTGTGTTTTTCCTGACTGTATCCATCAGTTTCCATTCAGACCAGAAACTCTTGCCTGAGGCCACTATAGCCAGCCTTCTTGATCATGGATGCCACTTGCATGCCTGGTTTGGACACAAGTGTCACCCAGCTGGCCCTCTCAGGGAGTGAGAAACCTCTTGAACACCTGAGCCGAATTGCTGCTGCAAACAAAAGAGCCAGTACTCTCATGGTACATGTGCCCAGTCATGGTCTGCAAGGGGAGCAAGGGACTGAGCTGAGCCCAAAGCTCAAAAGTGAGAATGTACTGCTTTCAGAAGGTTGAGGGATGAGGAGAATGGAAGGGAGCCCTTTCCCTGGGGGAACATAAACATCTACCCCCTCCCCATAGAGTACCAATGACAAACTAAAGTTCCAGTCCACCAAAGTCCAACTTGGGAAACCAATGAATTTATTGGGTTTACTTACCGACACTGGTGACAGGGTACACAGGACCATAGATAACCCTAAAGTGGCACCACCCCTTGAAGCGTTACCCCAAGATGGACTGTGACTTTCTTCCAGCTACACAGACGCATTCTCCCCTCTTCAGTTAACCTTTCACAGACTATAGACCCTGGTGTCTCCAGAGACCGGGCAGCCATGAGTCACCGGAGCAAAATTCCAAATGGCTAGCTGAGTAGCCCAGGATGAAATGGCTGAGACCACATGAGAGTGTGATAACTTTCCCTGTACCCCTTCTTCTAAGAGGGAATACGAGCAGTCAACAGACTGACTCTCAGGGTCTCTTCTAAGCAGTCGTAGCTGCACAGACTGAACACGATTGCTATTCTTGATAACACTGTACCATGGCGACCCACCTCCACTCTGGCTACTAATCCCTCCCACCACATCGCAAGAGCAGCATCATTTGTCCCGCTGTCCTCAAGTTCAGAACTGAAAGTCATACATCCTGGCAACCGGGGCAGCTGGTCACTGCTAACCCAGGTTTTGCCTGAGACCTCACTGTGGTTTTCAGAAGGTCACTGCGTACCTAGGCTAGTTCTGACACACGGCCTCCAGCTGCACCATGTCCCCAAGGAACACTTCCTTCTGCCTGCAGTCAACATTAGTCTAAGACAAGGAGCAAGAAAAGGCCCCCAGCAAACACGGTTCAGAGAGGCGTGGAAACAGGGCCCTCATCCCTGCCCCCATGGATCTGTCTGTACTGGTTCTCACATCCTCCACTTGAATTTAAGGGCAGTCTTTGAATACCAGCTATAACAAGCTGTCCCTGTGTAGGCCTTCCCTGCTGCCCTGCAGCTGAAGTCTGAACTTTATCCAAACCCTGAAGGCTTCTTAGAACAACCTCACCCATCCTCTGGTCAGTTTTGTGCCTGGCACACATCAGCCTTGATGGAGTTTTTTATTTCCTAACTCAGCCAGGCTGGCTCATGGCACAGAAGCCAAGTGCCCATCCCAGAATCCCCCCTGCTGCTTGAGCTCTTTATCTTCCCACCTACCAACCCAGATTACTTATTTGTCTGCTCAGAAAAAATATTCATTGTCCCTCTTTCTTGCAAATGGGACCAACTATTCTCCATTTAGCTTCAACCAAGCCTGACCCTCACCACACTATATTCCCGTTTTATGTATATTTTTTATGTATATTTATGTTTGTCTTAAACCTTGCTATTCTGTGAACTCTTTAACAACAAGGATTAGATCTTTTTTATCTTTTTTTATTTTTTTAATTTTATTTAATTTTTGTATGTGTATAAATGTACTGTCTGCATGTAGGTCTGTGCACCCGTGTCATGCAATGCCACAGAGGTCAGAAGAGGGTCTCAGATTCCCCTGGAACTGGAGTTCTCCTGGAATTGGAGTTACAGACAGTTCTTAGCCGCCATGTGGGTGCTGGGGATCGAACCCAGGTCCTCTGGAAGAGCAGTTGGTGCTCTTAACCGCTAGGCTATCTCTCCAGCCCCTAAGGATTAGATCTTATTTGACTGTACTTTTCTAGCCCTGAGCATAAAGTAGGAACAGTGAATATTTGCTAGCTGACTGATTGGTTGATTGATTGATTAAACTTACCTCCCTCAAACCCTTCCATGGAAGAATATATTTTCCTCAAAGTTTTTAGCCATTACAAATGACAGACAAGATGCCTCTTTGAATTTCCAAACACTTATCTCAAAGCTTTCCATTCCGTCTACCTGCTCGTGCTGCCGATGGGCTGAGCCTCGGCAATGTTTCTGTCAGCGTGCCCATCTTTTTGTTGATTTACTTTAAAATGCAACTCAGTGATTTCAAGTTCTAAGAAGAATGCAGCCATGTCTCCAGCTTGTCCTCAAACATCTATCACCAGCCAGTGGAGGAGATGTGACTGTCGTCTTCCAAAGTGGACAAGATGATTTTTCTCCACCACAATACAAGCCCAGTGAGCCATACAATCGTAGTGAATTCCCTATCAGCTCAACATCCTGAGCAATTTTTCAGAGAATAGGATTCTATCTGAAAGGAAGTGCAACAGCCTGGAACACATTTCCCCCCAATGTCTAACTTTCAGCTCCCTATAAATACCAGCAGGCCTTCTGGGTAGGAACATGCCTTGTAATGACTGAATAGCCCACTGGTGGCTCAGCCTTGTACAGTGTCAGAGAGTGCTGAGAATTTACCCTTTTTTTTTTTTTTATTCTTGTATGTGTATAAATGTACTGTCTGCATGTAGGTTTGTACACCCGTGTCGTGCAATGCCTCGGAGGTCAGAAGAAGGCGTCAGATTCCCCTGGAACTGGAGTCAAAGATGGTTGTCAGCCGCCATGTGGGTGCTGGGGATCGAACCCGGGTCCTCTGCAAGAGCAATCAGCGCTATTAACCCCTAGGCCATCTCTCCAGCCCCAAATTTACCCATCTTATCATGGCCTTGCTAACAGGGTCTCAGGCAGTTCCCTGGGCCTAAAGTTGTATCAAATACCTGTTGCGGGAATTCCATAAATGAGGAGACAAAAGAAAACACCAAGGAAGGTTGAATAAAGAAGTGTATTAGTTACCTAGTGCTGTGTAACAAACTGACCCCAAATTTAGCAGTTACTACAACACACATATATCATCTCAGACGTTCCTAAGGTCAGGAATCTAAGCTGAATTTAACCTAGTGTTCTGTTCCAATGGCTCCTAGGGCTGCAACAAAGATGTGGGACAGGGCTGCAGGCTTATTCAAAGGCTCCTCAGGGAAGATGCTACTTGGATGGAGTTGGCTGGCTTCAGTCCCTAGGCTGGGAGATTAGGCTTTGGTTTTTAATGAACTACTGTTCAGAGGCCTCCCTTGACTTGCAGGCCTCTTAAAAGGTTACTCACAGCCACTGAAATCCCCATACAAATTCTAACATGATTCTTCATATAAAGTGAAAAATGTTCTCAAAATTAATATAGAAATCCAAAGGACCCAAGACAGCCAAAATGATCCTAAACAGTAAAACCACTATTGAGGGTATCACCACAAAGTCATGCTCCAAAGCTATAGCACAAAAGAGCATGTTATTAGTCTAAAAATAGATATATCGATTAATGAAATAGAATTATTGAGGACTCAGACATAAGCCCACACACCTATAGACACTTGATTTTGACAAAGAGACCAAAAATACACATTAGAATAAAAATTGCATTTTTAATAAATGGTGCTGACCAAACTGGATACCTACCTAGAAAAATGAAATTAGATCCCTGTCTCTCTTACTGTGCACAAAACTCAGCTCCAAATGGATCAAGGACCTGAATCTGATAGCAGAAAATTTAGGGAGTATACTTCAACTTACAGAGACAGAAAAGGACTTTCTGAATAGGAACCCATTACACAGGATCAAGACCAACAATTGACAGAGGAGATTTCATGAAACTAAAAATTATCTGAATATCAGAGAACATCACCATTCAAGTGAAAAGGCAGACTACAGAAAAAGAAAATATCTTTACCAACTGTACGTCTGGTGGAGGGTTGTGCCTATAATATACAAAGAACTCAGAAAACTAAACAAACAACACAATTGAAAATTGAGCATGAACCTAGACAGGGAGTTCTCAACAGAAGAAATACAAGTGGCCAAGAATTTTTTTTTAATGTTCAACATTCTTAGCTATCAGAGAAATGCTAATTAAAACTACTCTGGGATTTCATCTTATCTCAGTCAGAATGGGCTATGTTCCCCAAAACATATGACAATAAATGCTGACATGGATGTGGGCAAAGGGACACTTATTCACTGCTGATAAATAGATAATGAAAGTTTATTTATACAATATAGTATTATTCAGCTGTTAAGAAAAAAAAAATGGGGCCGGAGAGATGGCTCAGTGGTTAAGAGCACCGACTGCTCTTACAGAGGACCCGGGTTCAATTCCCAGCACCCACATGGCAGTTAAGAACCGTCTTTAACTCCAGTTCCAAGGGAATCCAACACCCTCTTCTGACCTCTGGTGACATTGCATGACATGGGTGCGCCAACCTACATGCAGACATATCTCATACACATAAAAAATAATAAAAAATAGTTTAAAAAAAAACATTATAAAACTTCGTAGGTCAATGGATGAAACTGGAAGCAGTCATTCTGAGGTAACCCAGATCCAGAAAGAAAACACCACACGTTCTCTCTATGTAGTGCAAGTTTTAAGTCTTCAGATATGCGTGTTTACATTGGAGCACTAAGCTGAACAGCTTTGGTATTTTCTTGATTGTTGACTGATGTGGTGGGAGAGTTCAGCCCTCTGTGGATAGTGCTATGCCTGGGCAGTTGTCCCGAGGTGTATAAGAAAGCGGGCTGGGCACAAGCAAAGAATCAGGCCAGTAAGAAATATTCCTTTGTGGTCTGTGCTTCAGTTCCTGCCTCCAGGTTCCTGCCCTGAGTTCCTGCTCTGGCTTCCTTTGATGAAGGATTGTGAGCTGTGAGCTATATTAACCCTTTCCTCCCCAAGCTGCTTTTGGTTAGTACTTTATCACAGCACTGGAGAAGCCAACTAGGACAAGTGCCCACAGAAGGCAGGGAACCAGTAAAGGGATGGGGAGGAGATTGCAAAGGAAGGAACAGAACATAGGCGGTGTGAAGGAGGAAAGGGGAAGGGTTAAATGGGGTGGGGGATGGAAGGCCAGGGTAGAGGAGGGAGTATGGGGAGAGAGAACCAACACTAAAGACTTTCGAAAATGCCATATGGAAACCTACTACTGCAGAAGCTTCTTCGAATGCACATATTAAAAGCCTTTTCATGATATTACCCTACAATAGGGGGACAATGCTTCTGCTTCCCCAAACAAGGTAGGCTATCATATGGGTTACCTCTTTCCCAGGTGCTTGTCACTGGGGTCACATAGGTACCCCCACCCCTGAACAGTACAAGAGATTCCACTGCTCCTGGTTTACCCTCTAGAACTTAACTGCAAGACCCTGTTACTGAAGACACCACACTGTTGAGTCATAGGCCATGGAGAAATCAAACTGATCCCACCTGGAAGCTTCATCCCTGCTGTCTAGTTTTCATAACACTGAAAGGTTCTATGTACACTACTGGGGGAGCCATCAACAGCCTTACCCAACTTATGAACCCTATGACTACAGTAATGACTGATCTGCCCACTACAATAGAAGCACAAGTGTCATGGGAGTAACCAACCACTTTCTGATCACATTTAAGGACCACTCCACAAGATGGAACTCATGCTCAGTACCATTAACTGGGCCAAAAACCCATCCCTGGCTGGATCCTAGGCCCTAGTGAAGAATCTAGTACTATTATTCTGCTAAGTGGACATAGTAATAAACTGCCCTCTAAATTCTTATCTTTATACCCACAGATTAGTGCATTTCCTAATCTTCATCAGAGAAGCATCTTTCTGCAGTGGATGGTGACTAATTCAGAGACCCATATCCAGTCAATGTGCAAAAAATAAGATACTGTCTAGTGCTCAGCTCTAAGTGGTACATCTATATCACTCGCCCTGCCCATTTTCTCAGAAGTGGGGATGGACAGATTCTAAGAGCCAGCAGGAATACACATCTACAGCCAAAAAAGTATTTGCCAGAGAGTGCAATTTGTGCTATTTATTTCACCCATGAACTCACAATGGCTGTGACTGCACGCACACCATCAAGCCACCTAAAATCTCAGCATGGATCAGGGCAGGGTTCAATAGGTCCCACACTTAGCTGAGGGACTACTGGCAATTGACGGCTGCCAGGGAGGGAGAGTCCAGTATATGGTCCTACATACATGTACATACAGGCAGCACAAAATGGACTCAGTGGACTTTTTGTAAAAGATCACATGGAGTTGGGAGGGAAAAGTGGTAGGAGGAATAGGAGAGGAGGGGAATGGAGGAGATGGTTCTGATCAAAAACATGATATACATGTCAATTCTTAAACAATGAAGAAAAGAGATAGTAAAAAAAAGAGCACACTCACACAGCATGGCAGCTTACATCATCAGAGTAATCAAGAAGGCAAGAAAGACTCCACAAGACTACACAAGGTGTAGTCTTCTGAAACCTCATTGTGACAGGGATGTTCTGTCACTTTTACTTGACATATTATATCTGTATAAGCATATCTCTGGGGTAAGTCCATATTTCAGGGGACAGAGGGGTATAAGGGCATAACATTAGGAGACGTGGATTATCAGGAGCCATGCACAAACTTCCTTCTATAGAAATGCTCAGAGAAACATGGTGGCCCACACTGTAATCCCAGCACACAAGAAGCATTGAAAGGAAGATTGTAAAAAAGAAAAGAAAATAAAAGAAAAGAAGGAAGGAAGATAGACTGTGAGTGAGTTCTGGCCTGTCCGGCCTGGCCTGATGTACAGAGTGAGACCTTGTCTTAATCACACACGAAATATTAGAAAGAAAAAAAGATACGGCCAACAGAACTTCTGATAGGTGCTGGGGTGGGGTAGCCCAGTGGTCTGCCTGTCCTTAGTACAGGAGACCATGAGTTTGATCCTCAGAACCACTGGAGGGAGAGGAAGGAAAAGAGGAATAACTGGATAGAGGGTAGGAGAAAGAGATGGAGGAAAGGAAGGAAGGAAGGAAGGAAGGAAGGAAGGAAGGAAGGAAGGAAGGAAGGAAGGAAGGAAGGAAGAAGGGAGGGAGGGAGGGAAGGTGAGAAGGAGAGAAGGGAATCACCAGAGCTCTTGCCAAAGCTGGGAACATGAGAACATTAGAAAAAGTTGATTATTCATTTTCGGCAGGTATTTAATGAACTCCACTATGGACTAAGTTCTGCCCTAAATACTAGGTGAGTGGAAACGGAAGTGAACAGAGTATATCACCCCTTGGTGATTCACCAAGCTCACACTGTAATAGAAGAACGACAGAAACCAAGATAAGTAGTGTTTATGAGATGCTGGTGGCTGTGGAGAAATCAAAGCAAGGAGAATACTGGGTTCTAGGGTTAGATCTTAAATCTCTCCTGATGGACCCATGCTACAGGCTTGGCCCACAGTCTGTGGTGCTTCTGGGAGGTAGGGGAACCTTTAGGAGGTGGGGCCTTTGAAGGGAAGAATTCCTCTCTCTACTTTCTGACCATCATAAGAGCAGCATTCTTCCTGTAGCTCCAGCTGGCCTGGAACTTGACCAGGGAGCCCCAGTCTTACAGAGCTCCATCTGCTCTGCCTTTGAGTGCTGGGATTAAAGGTGTGTGCCACCACGCCTGACTAAACCTCAGCTGTTTTATCTTGGTGACAAAGACTGAGGACCTCGGTGGGAGAGCAGCAGGAAGGAGCACAGGTTGCAATAAATAACATGCAGTAAAGACCCCGATGAAGTCACAGCTAAGCAAAGTCATGAAGAGTTCAGGGAACAGCTGGGTGATTATCAGGGGGAACAACATTTCAAACAAAAGATCAGGTGAAAAGGTTATCATGCAGGAGTATGAAGTGGGGGCGGAATGCAGTAAACAAGAGACAGAGTGGGGATGGGGCAAGGTAGACCATGTAAAGGCTCACAGGTATTTGTATAGACATACGATTTTTCAATAGTATTTTTTACTTATTCTTTTAGATTTTCACATATAAATGTATTTTGATCATATCCATCCCCACTACCTCTCTCCTGCTCCCCCTAGGACCCCCACAGCACATCTCCGTTTCACCTTCTCTCTTGTTTTTCTTAACACACTGGGTTCAATAAGTACTGCTGTATCTGCATGGATATTGGGCCGTTCACTGGGCATGAGCAATCTACTAGCAGCCACACCCCAAAGAAGAGCAACTCTCTTGGGACTGGAGAGATGGCTCAGTGGTTAAAAGCACTGACTGCTCTTGCAGAGGACCCTGGTTCAATTCCCAGCACCCACATGGTGGCTAAGAACTGTCTTTAGTGCTGGGTATGGTGGTGCATGCCTTTAATCCCAGCACTTGGGAGGCAGAGGCAGGGGGAATCTCTGTGAGTTCAAGGCCAGCCTGGTCTACAGAGTGAACTCCCGACTAGCTGGAATTAAAGGGAGACCCTGTCTCAAAAAATACCAAAAAAAGAAAAAAAAAAAAAAGGAAAAGTGACTCTCCTTCCCCCAGCAGCCATAAACACCAATACCTCTTCAGCCTAGTGGTGGAGTTTCAGGTGCTGGAATTTTGACTGGTTTGATCTTGTAGGAGTCTTAATTAGGTAACCACAGCTGCTGTGAATTCATTTCCAGAAGACAGCATTTCACACCACTCTTCCCCATCCTTTCTGTCTCTTCCTCAACAATGGCCCCTAAGCCTTGGGTCAAGGGAGGTTAATATAGATGATCTATCTATGGCTGAACACTGAGTCAATATAGATGTGTGCTACTCTCAACCCTGGTTAGAGATGCTTTCTGCAGTGAGTAGTGGTTAAGGCAGAAATTCCTAACAGAACTTTGACTCTGAAGCTGAGTGAAATAGAGAACTACTGAAGAACCTAGGACAGAGACTTGACCTCAACTATCTCAGTGCTTACCAGGCCTCCTCTGACTATTTGGTGGAAATAGTTTAGTAGGGTACAAGGGGAACAAGAGGGAATGCAGTCAGAGAGAGAGAGAGAGAGAGAGCACAGAAGAGGTATTCGTGGACTCTACATATATCGTGGAGACACAGCCAACAATTTGCCTGCGGGCTAGATATGGGGCATGATTGGTGGAAAGGAATCAGTGATGGCTCTGACATCTGAACTCTAGTAGCTGAGAGAATGGAGACGAAGACTGAGAGTAGTATATCAGGGTATGACGATCCAGAGCTCACAGAGCTAAGAGCACGAGAACTGGAGTCAGAACGTCAGAGAATGGGTCTGGACTCTGCATCTAGGAGACTGTCCTCCTAAGTCACACATTTAGGCCACACCCTGACCTTACATATAAGGTCCCCACCTTTTCCTATCCTATGGAGCATGTTATACCATATAACAAGTGAGTATCTTGTTTTATAAGAAAGTTGTTATGGGGGCTGGAGAAATGTCCCAGTGGTTGGGAGAACTGACTGCTCTTGCAAAAGACCCAGATTCCATTCCCTGCACCCACATGGTAGC
>VZQC01000028.1:1976667-2053402 GCA_009823505.1 Rhizomys pruinosus
ATGTTTGAAAGCTGGCACCACCAGGATCCCCAGCACCTGGAAAGCTATGGCTCTCAGGTTTCTCGGAAATGAGTTATGGTCACTGTTCTTCTGTGTATGTGTGTCTCTCTGAATTAAGATTCTCAGAAATAGGAGTTAAGTCTGGAATTCTCTTTAGTACTACAATTACTAGCAGCAACACAGCCTCTGCCTGCATAACTTTAATGATGGGAGCCAGACTCCCTCATGAAGCAGCCAGTCTGTTCTTTGGGCTACATCTCAGGAAGTTCTCCTCTACTACTACGAACAGAAACTGATCCTGGAGTTTCCAACCACTGTCTCCAGGTCTCCAGGGAAATTCCCTCTCACTTCTAAAGCCTCAAGGAATTGAGAATAGACCTTAAATCTCCATTTGATGCTAGTAATAATAGAACGGTTCAAGTCTGATTCAGATTTTATGAATAGCACTTAGTAAAACGGTGTTTACACATACATTACTTCACCCATCATCCATAATGACTAAAGATTAATTGCTAAATAGTATCATCCCAGAAACACTAAATGGAACAGTGAATAGGAAAACCCTTGGTAAAATTTGTGATGATTTCACCCTGTTTATTATTCCCATGCAGCATATGAAAGCAGTGAGCTTTGGAGAGGTTGCCACTTCAAGAATATCCTGAAATAACTAGTGTCAAAATAAGATTTTCAAAACAGAGTCAGATCATGACTCATAGTGATCTAAAATATGCTAAGGATTGTATTGTATCATTAGTCACTGAAGATTAGGAAGATGTGTCAAGTTCTTCAAAAGATAACCTAATGAGCGGACAGAGCTATAGATCAGAAATACTGGAAAAGATGTAAAAATGGAGGTAAGAATTTTTAAGATAGAAAAAGTAAGTGAGTCGGCTGAACCTCTACTTTGCAGGAGAAGATGTAAGTAACAGTTATCTCTAACTCACAGGGGCATAACTAGATGTTATAAATTCAAAACCCAGCAAACCAGCAAGGGTGACCTCGGTCTCTATCTAGAATATCAGGGGTTTCCACTGAAACACATTTTTCCCTGCTCTATAGAATAGCCAGTGCGTTTGTTCGTCTTTTAAAAAAATTACTATTTTATTTTATTTTATTTTATGTGTGTGTATGCGTGTATTTCCTGCATGTGAGTGCAACTGTGTCATGCAGTGCCCATAGAGGTCAGAAGAGGGCATCGGATCCCCTGGAACTGGCGCTACGCACAGTTGTTAGTCACCATGCGTGTCCTGATAACCTGGGTTTTCTGCAAGCACAGCCTGTGCTCTTAACCACTGAACCATCTCTCCAGCCCTGTTGGTCATTTTCATAACTGACAATTACCTGATTCATTTTGGCTCACAGTCTCAAGGATTTGGTTCCAATGGAAACATTTGGTTCCAATGAAAACATTTGTTTCCATTACCTCAGAGCCTGAGGTAAGGGTGAATATCATCCTGGTGGACAGGAATCAGAAAATAGAACAGGAAGGAGCCAAGGCCAGAATGATATCCTTCAAAGTCACCCACCTCAGCAACCACTTCCTCCAATGAGGCCCTACATTCTACAGTTGCAACTCCCCTCATCATCTACTCAGATTTAGACACCATCAAAGGATGGAACCATTGATTAGGTCACAGCAGTCATGATCTAATTGTGTCCAGAAATACCCTCATGGAAACACCTCAGAGGTGCTTTTTACCAATGTTCTAGGTACACTTTTGAATCCCATCAAGTCAGCCATCCAGATTAACCATCACAGTAGGGACTGGAAGGTGGTTTCCTATGGTCCTTCTTCACGGTGCCTTTGCAAAAGCTAATGGAAGTATCCCCGGACCTTTGTTCAAAGGCTCAGTCCTAATGTGGTTAGGTTAGGTCTTCAATGGCTGGCAGCATGAGAGAGAAGAATCAGAAGAGTGCAGGGAAGAAGAAAGAGTTCAGCCAGGACAGGAAGTCCCACCTCCCCACATTCCCCCTGTCATTAATAACCTTCCCTTTCTCTTGTAGCCTACTTTTCATTCAACAGGAGTTGTGCTAGAGATTTCTAGCCTGGGCCCCCTCCCCCCAGGCTCATTAGAGAGGGCTCCATTGTGCAGTGAAAGGAGCCAGAGGGGTTATGCATGTTTTGGGTTTTTCTGAAAGTCTATACTGTTTCAATAGCTCCTTTGTTCTCTCTCTCAATAGTTTCTGTGTCTTAAGAAATTACAAATTTTCATTCTTCCTATTGCATTAGTAGTTTAGGGGTAAAAAAGGAGAGGAAAGGAAAGAAAAGAAACCAATTAAAAAATAAAGTTCTTAAGCTTCCAAGTAGCATTCATAATAACTTCACAGGTCTAACCTGCACTTACTGCCTGCAGTTGAAACAGAAGGTTCCTTGAGAGGTGAGCAATAAAGAAGCCATTTAGTACTTGATCTCCTGAGACGCTTTTATCAACTCACTTGCCCCCTTCACAGTCATCCCTGGTTTCTGTATAATCCATAGAAAAAGGAGAGACAGTGACTAATTTGCATGGGTCAGGCCTCATATTAAATGAATTTTCCCCAAAGGCCAGTGCTTAGCACACACCGATGGAGAAATGCTTAAATATTTCATCAATTTCAATGGGATGTCAATTTCTACTGCCAGGCAAAGCATTTTCCAGGCTAATCTGGGGTAAAGTGGGGTAGAAACCAGTTCCAAAGCAGAATCTGACTCTAAAAGATCAAGCTTGAATACTGGCTGCTTCTTTTTTTTTTTATAATATTTTTTTTTTTGGGGTCTTTTTGAGACAGGGTCTCCCTGTAGCCCCAGCTGTCCTAGAACTCACTCTGTAGACCAGGCTGGCCTTGAACTCACAAAGATCCGCCTGCCTCTGCCTCCCAAGTGCTAGGATTAAAGGCGTGTGCCACCATGCCTGGCTCAACCACCCCTTTCATGGTACCCATGCACACGTGCCAACTCTGGCTCAGAAACTGGGAAAAATAAAGTTCACTTGGTGGCATTGCATGTGATTGGGTGTGTGATAAGCATGCATGTAAGTACACACGTTTGTAAGCATGGTGGCACCTGTACATGTGTTACATGTGTGGGTATACATGTAGCTGTGTATGTGGAGGCCACAGGTTGATGTTGAATGTTTTCACTTTATACACTGAGGAAGGGTCTTCCACTTGAACCCAGAGCTCACCACTTCCTCTGGTCTAGCTTGTTGGGGGCTGGATACCAGTCTCTACCATCTAAGCACTGGGGTTACAGGCAGGGCACCACATCCACCTGGAATGTACACAATTGCCGGAGACCCAATCTCCAATGCTCGCACTTGCTGGCAAGTGCTTTACCCACTGAGCAATCTTCCTAGCCTAAGAGTCCATTTCTGTTTATCTGGAGGATGAACAGAGCCCATTTTCCCCCTTCTCTTCTCCTTTTCTTCTTCCTTCTTGAGACCTGGGTTTGTCTTAATGAATCTATATCCAGTGTCTTGCCTGAAACCTGGCCAATAGTCTGCTGCTACGGCAATGTTTGCTTAGTCAAATTGAATGAAATCCATCTACTCATTTCTCATCCACTCATCCAATATTTACTTGATCCCTATCATGCAGCAGGATTTCACACTGGGACCTGGGCCATGGCACTATATCGAGGTTTTGGCCTTCAAAGGACTTCGATTTTAGCAAGAGAGAGAGGCAATAAACAATTGAATAAATTATATCTTTAGTAAAAAATCTTATTTTTATGTAGATATAGGGCTCTGAGGGGAAAAGAGTCTTCATGCAGCTACACAGTAAGTGTGCGCCAAGGAACTGCTTCTCCTCTCAGATAGAGCTTCTGGTTAGCTAGATAAAGATAAAACAGTATCTAACCCCTCTCAAACCACAACCCTGTCACTCTTTCAAGGACATGATGAAGAGTGTGCCAGCATTAGTGGTCAAGAGCTTTCGTGCCAGGCCTTTAACATGTAATTGCCCGACAATTTTTTAAAATACAATCTTCCTTGGAATTGTCCTTTGCTTCAGTGATTGACGGCCTAAGTCAATGAAGTTACCCAAGATTACCTATCTACACAACAGTGGACTCACAATTTGCATCTAACTCCCTGACTCTCTAAAATGTACACTTTGTATGCTCTACTATGCCAACCCTGAACCTGGAGCATCATGCTGGACAAGATTATTCATCCATTGGACCACCCACAATGTGCTATGCATGTGAAAGATGAAAGACATGTGTGACCTCCGGACTTGAGTGACAGAGTAGGACTCATGGAAACACAAGAGAACTAGAATATGATATCTCCCTGGGGAAGAGTTGGGACGGCCACAAGCATACTCAGAGAATGAAAATCCTACCCCGTGGTTCTATATCTTCATGAAGCTGGGTGCACATCACAACTGAGCAATAGTATTCTGTTGGGAGGTTCCACCTTGTCTTCAGTACATTCCACCGGTATTCCTGGGTGGGCTGCAATCTCACCAAAGTAAAATGCAGAGAAGAGCTTGCAAGTCCACACCACTGAAAATATACTAACTTCTCAGACCCACAGCTTCCTCAACAGTAGAACAAGAAAGAGGCAAATCAAAGGACTCAAAATCATTGTTTAAGAAGAAGTGTTAACAAGTGAAAGACTGCCTGGGACACCCCTACACCTAGTGCTCAGTGTCAATTCCAATCTCCCTTCCCTCCCTTTGACTAACCTTTTGTATAGAAGGTACACTATTATCTAGAAACCTAGCTATTACCATCCTTTCTCTCTATCCCCTTCTTGATACATACAGCCAATGAATATTGGCCACAAAACTATATACATTCATTCTTTCTTTTCATTTCCATGACCAGTGTCCCAATTATCCACTATGGCTTCCTTAGCTAGTATCTATGCTTCATGTTTATATACTCTCCAGTCCTTCAGAGCCATGGATCATTCTTCATAAAGCACACTTGAAGGATGCCACCTTGAGACAGCAAAAAAGAAGGGTAGTCCTTGACTTTCACAGGTTATTCTTATAAAATCAGGACTGGCCATGAATCTCTTGACATTATCTCTCTATAGCAATAGTAGGCACTGGAGCATCCATACTGCTTTATGCTTGTGTGAGTGAGATCTATCCATGATACTGGGCAGGAGATACACTGAGGCCATATCATCTTTAGCAGCTGCTGGGGTGTTCTTGGAGAGCTCATATCAAAAGTACTTCCTGGTGCTGGAGAGATGGCCTAGTGGTTAAGAGCGCCGACCGCTCTTACAGAGGACCCGGGTTCGATCCCCAGCACCCACATGGCGGCTGAGAACCGTCTGAAGCTCCAATTCCAGGAGAAGTCCAGTTCCAGGGGAATCCGACACCCTCTTCTGACCTCCGCGGCATTGCACAACATGGGTGCACAGACTTGCATGCAGACAGTACATTCATACACATACAGAAATAAAAAAATTAATAAAAAAAATTTAAAAAAAAGTACTTCCTAAGTACCTTATAATCAAGAACTCATTCTTCTCATCAATAGCAGCAGAACACAAGCCACTGCATTGATCAGAGGAAGAAACAAGGATCATACTCAGGAGGAGAAACATGTGAGCCACAGAATCACTTTGGCCAGGATGGTTATGGTTGGAATGAAATATCCTGTGGAAACAGTATCCTGAGAAAGCAACTGACTCCAAAGGTATCACACGGTATCGGCAGATGTGCAGCCCAAAGAGCTCTTGAAAATAGTAATTGCTGGGGCTGGAGAGATGGCCTAACGGTTAAGAGCGCCGACCGCTCTTGCAGAGGGCCCAGGTTCGATCCCCAGCACCCACATGGCGGCCAAGAACCATCCGAAACTCCAATTCCAGGAGAACTCCAGTTCCAGGGGAATCTGACGCCCTCTTCTGACCTCCGCGGCATTGCACGACACGGGTGCACAGACCTGCATGCAGACAGTACATTCATACACATACAGAAATAAATAAAATAAAAAAAAAAAAAGAAAATAGTAATTGCTGTGGCACTACCACACTGGATGGCAGGAAATGAAAGCATAAGCAGAGGACAGGGCATTCTCTAGTCAAGAAGAAAGATGGGTCATCTATCCATCTAACACAATCACAGCTTCCAGAGGAGCATATGTACCAACTAAGAGTAGACGTCAAGCTTCTTGCTGGGACGTATACCAAGCTTAATCTTTTTCCCAAGGGAATCCTTCTCCATTCAAAAGAAAACCAGTCTGAGAATTCCTACACCTTTTGACTGGACTTTTATGGGGGTATTCATCTAAAGTCTTTCTCCTTGACCCAAACCTGGGATGAAAGGAGATCAGAGGCTCTATTTTCTCTCTCAGATCCCTGCCAAATAGCAAGGGACAGTGCTGAGGGAGTTTATTGGTTACTGTTCTAGCTTCTGTGATGAAATATCTTACAAAAAGCTATGTAAGGCTCATGCCTTTATTCCTAGCACTTGGGAGGCAGAGGCAGGCAGATCTTTGTGAGTTCAAGGCCAGCCTGGTCTACAGAGTGAGGCTTGTCTCCCAGATGATGTTAAATTCTATGAAGTTAACAATCAAGATGAACTATCACAGGAGCATCCACAGAGGGCAGAATTACCAGGTCAGAGTTTAGACACTGTAAATTCAAACCATACCTCGATTGGCTGTGTTTAAATGACCTTAGTATGAAGCCAACTCTTCTAAACCTGTTATTTTATTATCCCCCACCCAAACAGGGATATCTGTGGTACAGACCTCATCAAATTGGCAAGGAATTCTAAGAACTCACATATTTTGAACACTTAAGAACTCCATAACATATAAGAAGAATCTCTTAGATGCTTATTAACTAATTTTTCCATAAATACTTGTTGAACTATTGAATAAGACACTACATTAATTGCATACTGAATGCTACATCAGGGCTTTTTGTGCACAGATTTGAGTATTTAGCACATGCTTCATGAGAAAGGCCCCTGGCTGGTTGACCTGTGCAGGTTTTTTTTCCCTCTGGTATCCATTTCAATCATCCATTTGTTTAGATGATTAGTTAATGGGGAAAGGGTCCTTCAACAGAGCTTCTCCCTCCTCTAAGATCCCCATTTCAAGAACATCCAGCCAGAAACTGCCTGCCAATAAGGCTGAGACTAGGAAAGCTATGGAGGTGTCCCAGCTCACACACCCAGCAGGCTATCATCCTAGAGCAGAAGATCAGAGTCTGAAACAAACTGAGCTGGTGTAAAGCCAACCCTGGAGATGGGCTTGGGCTGAGGGTCAAAGCCTTCCAGATAAAACCTGGAAGCTTAGCATTAGTGTGTGAGATCCCCAGCCTGCAAGAAGCGCTGATCTCCCAGTGCCAGGCCTTGGGCAGCTGTGCGTCTCGGCTAGGATACCCTGACTATCAAGTGGCTTCAGGGCTCTGGAAGCATCCACATCCCACAGAAAAGAGAAAAGACAGACAGCACAGTGCAAACAAATAGCAGGAATCTCTTGCTTTCCTTTTGCAAAAAAAAGGATCTGTAGTCATTTGCTGTATCACATCCTCCCAAGGATGACATCAGCTCAAGTCAATGAGCCACAGGGAAATCATGTTAAGCCCCACTGCTCCAAGGGGTGTGGCTATGATTTGAACCTCCTGCAGTACAGTAACCTCACCAGTGAAGCCCATGGGGGGGGGTCCCAATTCCTCCATCTCCAGCAACATCATCTGCTAAAGCATGAAGACTAGATGTGAGAGAGCCAAGAAGGTTTCACACTAAGATCTTGGAGCTGTAGAGCCCCAGGGCTTCCGCCCGAACTTCTGTCCTAAGCAGACAAGCAAAGCAAGAAGCAAGGCCCCTCCAAATACAAGCACAGCTAAACTGGTCTTTCTTGCCCACCTGGGAAAGTCTCTAAACATCCTCCCTCAGAGCAACAATGGTCTTCCTATAAAAAAACAGATAGAGGCCCAAACCTGACAAAAAGCCAGCATAAAAGTAGGAAAATGGGTACGAAGCTCCCTTAGCTGGGAATCTTGTTTATCAATGACTGCTGGGAGAGGAAGAGCTGGTTTTCTTTTTTTTTTTTTAATTTTATTTATTTTTGTATGTGTATGAGTGTACTGTCTGCATGTAGGTCTGTGCACCCGTGTCGTGCAATGCCGCGGAGGTCAGAAGAGGGTGTCAGATTCCCCTGGAACTGGAGTTCTCCTGGAATTGGAGTTTCAGACGGTTCTCAGCTGCCATGTGGGTGCTGGGGATCGAACCCGGGTCCTCTGCAAGAGCGGTCGGCGCTCTTAACCGCTAGGCCATCTCTCCAGCCCCCAGAGCTGGTTTTCTTTAAGGAAGTGACCAGGCTCCAGTGGATGGACTCAGACCAAGGAACATTTGGGGACACAAACGTGGGTCAGGAAGTCTTAATATCTATGACAAGTGCATGAAATCTGGTGAATGGGACTATAGCTGGGTACAAACAGGGGAGGGCATCTAAATATGATCAAGATGTATTACATGAAATTTGCAAAACTTCTGTTACAAACAACCCATCATACCTTTGCCTTACAATGTATTCCCTGAAAGTAAGGAGTGACTGATTGGGCATCAAATGAGGAGCGCACCCTCCCCCTCCTCTGCACTGCTGGTCATCCAGTTCCCAGAGAGGCCAGGTTCGCTCCCACCCCAGGGCCTTGGCTCTCCTCTGGGGAAGCTCTCCATGCCCTGCTGTTCACATGGTCAGCACCTTCTCTTCTGCCAGGCCTCGTTTCACCTCTCCTGGGAGAAGCCTGTCCCAACCACCATAGAGAAAGCCACCACTCAGCTTCTTTCACCATCAGCACTTTGGCTCATTTTGAGCCACATGACACAATTACGTGTGTCTTATTTTATCCCCCCCCCACTGTCACAGAAGCTTTAGAAAGGAAGAGAAAGCATGGTTATCAGTCACTGGTCCCTGAAGATGAATAGGAACAGCTAAGTTCACCTGAATAAATACATGAACAAATGACTCCATTCTACCATTCTGCCAATGAAATGAGTATATGCCGGGGAATTTTGTGACTAGATGTTATAGAAGGAGCTGTGTGTGTGTGTATTATATATATAATATGTATATATAATATTTAGAATATGTAATATATGCTATTATACCATATATTTATATCACACATAAATACATTTTAAGTATATATTAAATATCGATTTTGTATTTATATTAAATATATTCTATATCTGGTTATATAATAGCAAACATAAAGTTATATAGTCCATTTCACAGTAAGTATAAAATACAAGCATATATGTTTATTTTGCTGGTCTAAGCCTCACAGCTTCCTGTGGGATGAGAATTATTATCAACTTGCTGCAAATGAGGAAACTGCAGCACAGAGGTAAAATTTAGTCAGCTCTTCCACGGTCACACAGTTAATGATTGACTGCTGGTTGTCCCCATCAATCACAGTTGGTGGAGAACTGATCTCAGATTTGGGGTTTAATATACATGTGCATCTGTTCCCTGTAGTGGACACC
This sequence comes from Rhizomys pruinosus, assembly GCA_009823505.1. Lineage (NCBI taxonomy): Eukaryota > Metazoa > Chordata > Mammalia > Rodentia > Spalacidae > Rhizomys > Rhizomys pruinosus. Next base: position 1,986,106 of record VZQC01000028.1, read on the forward strand.
CAGGGAAGTGTGCAGAACAGAGAAGTAGAACAAAGCTTGTTTTCTTTTCTTTCTTGCTTTTCTTTGTTTTGTTTTTTTTTGAGGCAAGGTCTCCCTGTAGCCCCACCTTGCCTGGAACTTACTATATAGACTAGGCTGACCTTCATCCGACAGAGATCCACCAACCTCTGCCTCCCAAGAGATTGAAGGCATGCACCACCACACCTCGTGAGGCTCCTTCACTGCACCCCTGCCTCTGCCTAGCCCCTTGGGTGTCAGTCCCACAGGCCACCCTGAATTCATAGCAGCTAACAAGAGCCCTCTCGCTCCCAGCTCTGCTGCACATCCCACAGGAAGCCTCTTCCACGGAGGACAGAAGCATTTCATTTGCTGAAGCCTGCTGTCTCTCCCGGGATTAATCTGCCGTGAAGCAGATGCAAAGCTCCATTTCTCACATCCAATGAAACAGGACAGAGACAAAACCCCAGCCGTGCTCCCTGACTCCTGTGTCCCTCAGAGAGCAGCCTGTCCCAGCAGGAAGCCACACTTCCTGCTCCCCCAGAGGATGGCATCTCTGCAGGCCAGGGTCCTTGTCTGTATCCTGCAGCCTAGGCTTCAGGCTGGGACTGGTGGCCTGGAGATGGGTCAGCTGAACTGCTCTGTCCAAAGGAATTTTTTTCTTGGAGGCAACATTCACACAACATAAAACAAGCATTTTAAACTGAGGACATGTGGTGCGTTTACAGTGTTATGTGACTACTACCTTTGGGCAGTTTCAAAGTATGTTCATTACCTCCCTTCCCCCAGCCACTGATCTGATCACTCTGTCTCTGCCTCTCTGTCTCTCTGTATCTCTCTGTTTCTCTCTCTCTGTGTCATTGTCTCTATTTCTGTCTCTGTCTCTCTCTCTTATCTCTCTCCAGATCTTCCAAATCTGGACATGTTATCTACCTGGACTCATACACTACATGACCTCTGACACCTGCCCTTTGCTATCCAGCATGATGTCCTGACAGTGGTGTCCAACCTTTTGATATTACAATATGACCAATATGACATAGTTATCTAGAAATATATGGGACTGCATTCACAGCTATGCTAGATGCATGCAGCTCCCAGGCCACAGGCTGGACCTAGATGTAAGAGATTCATCTACTTTATAGCAGGGATCCAGGTTTGTCACTGACAGATGAGAAGTGAGGGAAAGTTGCTAACAGACCTGACAACCTTTTTTTTTCAACCTAACTAGACCCACTGAGAGATGAAAGTATCTGAGTCCTATTGGCTGAGAAATATCTCCGTTGGTGGTAGACAGTCCTTTGGTTGGTCCCCTGCTAATGAGCCACCTGAGGAAGCAGGTGAAGTGACAGGACCCCTCATTCATACTAGATCTAATACGGAAACCAGTGTCTAATCCTATAGGCTCTGAGTGAGCCAGCACTCACAGAGAGAAAGGAAAGATATTAATATTCATGTGCCTGTGTATTTTGGCAGAAGAGAACCAAGGCCGGCAATCCCAAGAACGAAGTTCCAGAGTTTAAGTGGTGCAGCATTTCAACTTGAGGTAGATCGATTGTAGTCTAACCTCACTGTGGTATCCACCAAGAGTAGAACATGCACGACAGGGTCAGAATGTTATCCTGTGACAGGTGCCCTGAGATATGACTACAAATATAACCGAGGATCCTCTGACCAAAACCTGGCTCTGAACTAAATACCTACCACCCTTCAGACAGACTCCTCATGCCTGTTACCTGTGTACACTGCACCTGTATGGCAACAGCCATCCTCCTTTGCCAGCATCATGACGACTCCCCTCCATTGCCCATGGGTGTACAAGCATGTGAGGCCAGACGTCAACATCAGGTGCCATCCTCTATCACGAACCAGCTTATTTATTTTCAATAAGGTCTCTCACCTGGAGATGGAACTCAAGTCATTAGGCTTGGTGGCAAGCCCCTTTACCCACAGAGCCACCTCAGTGGCCCCAAGGACTTGTTTTCTCTACTTCTACCTGTGCTAAGCTCCCTGTGTATGTGTACATATCTGCACATGTATATGGAGACCTAGGTCAACATGAGGAGTCTTCCTCTGTTGTTATCCAGCTTATTCTTTGAGATAGGGTCTCTCACTGAGCCTGATGCTCACTGACTCTGCTAGACTGCCTGGCCAGTAGGACCCAGGGGTCCTCTTATCTGCACATCCCCAATATTTTGATAACATATTCATATCACTACAACATCCAGCTGGTGTTTTTAAGATTTTAATTTAAATTTTATTTATCTATTTTTGAGACAGTACTTCCCTGTAGTTCCAACTAGGCTGGAATTCATTTTGTAGACCAGGCTAGCCACAATTTCATAGAAACCCATCTGTCTCTTTGTTTTATTTACATGTGAGTGTGTGTGTGTGTGTGTGTGTATGTGTGTGCGCGTGTGTGTGTTCATGCATGTGCAATGGCCGTGCAGTCCAGAGGAGGGCATCATCTCTCCAGCCCTCACACTTGCCTTTTTGGGGTTTTGTTTGTTTGTTTGTTTGTTTAAGTTCTTAATTTTATTTATTTCTGTAGGTGTATGAATGTCCTGTCTGTATGCAAGTTTGTGCAACCGTGTCATGCAATGCCGTGGAGGTCAGAAGAGGGTGTCGAATTCCTCTGGAACTGGAGTTCTCCTAGAATTGGAGTTTCAGACGGTTCTCAGCTGCCATGTGGGTGCTGGGGATCGAACCCGGGTCCTCTGCAAGAGCAGTCAGTGCTCTTAACTGCTAGGCTATCTCTCCAGCCCCTCGCCTGCCTTTTTCAACATGGCTTCTGGGATTAAACTCAGGTCCTCATGTTTGCGCAGCAAGCACTTTAACAACTGAGCTATGTCCTGACACACTGAGGATTGTCACTGTATGTGACTGTGTGCACTCAGCTTTGTAGGCTGTTTAGCAACATCCTCAATCTCCATCCATCAGATGCCACCAGGTCCTGCCCCCAGTCATGACAGTCAAAAATGTCTTCAGACTCTGCCAAGTGTCAGGTGGGTTGTAAAATCAATGGACCCTGGCTGCAGGCCTCTGATGAAGAATCAGGTCAAGTAGAGCAGCAGGTGAGAGGTTTCTGCCTGGGACTGCTTGAGACTTGAAGGTATGGGATGTTGAGTCTCAATACTGAAACTAGGTTAATTACAATCAACTCTCAATTATCCAGGGGCCAATTATCTATATTATCACAGCGCTGGCCTCCACACTACCTGCATTCCATCTAACCTACCATTCAAAGAAGACGGCACAACGAGGAGGAAGAAGGAATGTAAATCAAATGTGCAAACTCACAGGAAGTTTGGGTTACTTATTTAGTTTTGTTTAGCACTGGAGACTCGAACAAGATGCAGGCTCCTCGCATCTTGCTGTTTTTTATGCTACCCAGACTCCTTCAAGCCCTGGAAGCATAGGCACTAAAAGGAGATAGCCCTCTTCCACTCTAGTTCCTTCCTACTCTTTTAGGGGCAGGGAAAGTTCCAATTTCGCTTCTTGCCCTGTAAGCACCAGCATACACCTCCTTCAGGAAGACACCAGTAGGCAGGTCTCCTCTTGGGGACCAGACCAGACACAACCTCACAATATATGGGGGCACCGAAGAATAAGGTCAACAGAAAAGAAGAGTGCCAACCATATTTTAAAAACTGAAGAAAAAAAATAAAACCAGCTTCTTCCCTTCATCCCCAGCCCTGCTTCCCTCTCCCCGATGGACAGCAGAACTTCCCTAAAGCATTGCACTTACTCTTTCCACTACCTCACAGTTCGCCCTTGCTGGGATAGGTTTCCAGAGATACACAGAGATACACAGAGATACACAGAGATACACACCCCAACGATCCCCACTCTACTTGCAAACACCCCCTGTCACTGACTTAATGACCACCCTCTGTCCTTGTCTAGGATGTCAGATCTATGCACTAAGGGAAAGTGTCTTCCATCTCATTTGCCTTTGTTTTTTATTTTATTTATTTTTTATTTTATATATATGAGTGTTTGGGCCTACATGTACCTAAGTGCACCCATGTCATGCGGTGCCCGAGGAGGACAGAAGAGGGAGTCGGATCCCCTGGTACTGGATTTAGAATGATTGTGAGCTGCCATGTGGGTGCTAGGAATTGAATCCCAGTCCTCTGCAAGAGCATCCAGTGTTCTTAACAGCTGAGCCATCTCTCCTTCTCTCTCATTCTACTTTGTCTCCCCAGACATATAGTTCTTCAAAGCATTTATTGAAGGAGCAAAAGGTAAATCTCACTTCACTTCTGAAAGACATTTCCAATGCTGATAACTCACAACTCCTCCCATCTATTTTTATTTAAACGAATCTCACGTATTCCAAGCTGGCCTCTAGGTTGAAGTCTAGCTAAAGATGACTTCAAGATTATGATCCTTGGGTCCACATCCCTAATGCTGGGATCGCACACCTGGGCCACCACGTCTGGTGATTTCTTCCCTCCTGAAGTCCTTTCCTTTGGTTTCCAGAAGACGACATTACACGCTGCTGGATTTTCTCTCTGAGAACTCTATTTCAGCATCTTTTATTTATTTTTTCTATTGCATTAATTGTACCCCCATATTAATGGGGCTCAGTGCCTGGTTTCTAGGCGTGCATACGGCTGTGCATTGATCAAATAGAACCTCCCTTTCCTCCTCCCTCTCCTCCCATCGACTTCTCAATCTGTAGTAATTGCCATGCTAGTTAAATGACCCCTAGCATGTTTCTAGCATGTCTACTTCACCAACTCTCAGAGGCTCTGTGAAGTCTTCCTAGGCCCCTTTTACTTCTTATTTAACAATGTTCTTTTCCTAGCTCCTCTTCTTTAACCCCTGGCCTCAGTTATACCTTGAGAATGCAGACAGACTGTCTGATCTGCTCTATATCCATGCATGGATCATTTTTCTCTAGGAATACCTGAGGCATCTTTGTGAGAACCACCACTTGTACTTGATGTTGGTAGTAACCTGGGTTGGTCAATCATAGCCTCCTATGCCCCTGACCTGGATGACTGGCTTCAGGGATGATCAATAACTCAAAGTTGGCCTATCAGAGCCTCCATTCCTCACCAAGAACAATCAGAGACTGTTACAACCCAATTCAAGCCAATGTTAAGTATGGTCCAGGCTTTGTCTAGCTGGCGACCAGCAGGCTTTTCTTCTCTACTGAGCTCACATAAAAGAGGATGTGTTCAGCTTGCCTCTCTGTGGAGAAATCATGCCTAGGGGATTCAGCCAGCTCACAAATGTGCAAAGTGAATAGGAGAAAGAAAGAGAGATTGATTCAGAGATGAGAATTTCCTGTGGGCCCTGTGATTCAGTGATGTTTGAAAAGCCCAGTACTTTTAATTAAATGATCCAATAAGTGTTCCATTTGTTTAAGCTAATTTTGAGTGTGTCATACATAACCAGCTACCCCAGATATGACAGTGACTACCACATCACCAGACCTGGCTCAACACTGACCATCACACACCATATCTAGTTGTTCATGAACATTTACATGATTCTGCCACATGGAAACATTGCTGAGAATCTCTCCCTGAACCCAAATCAGGCCTGATTAGAAGAACTACTCTCCACTGATGTATCAGTTACATTTTTGTTGCTGTGATAAAACACTATTACCAAACGTAACTTAAGGAAGAGTTTATTTCTGCTTACAGTCGCAGAAGGCGGGATGACCATCCAGGCAGGGAAGCCATGGCAGTAGGAGGCCAGGGTGGGAATCTGAAAGATCACATCTCAGCTTCACACAGAATGCAGAAAGACAGCAGTAGCAGGGAGAGGCTATCACTACTGTCAAAGCCCACCCCCAGGGACCTGTTTCCTCCAGCATGGCTCCACATTCTGTAAGTTCCATCATCTTCCCAGACGGCACCACCAACTTGGGACCAAGTGTTCAAATGCATGAGTCTATGGGAGGGAGACATTTCTCATTCAAAACACCGCAAAGGCACAAGCAACACCCATCCTTATCCAGGATGGTAGTTCAGGTGTGCAACAATATTTCCATTGCAGCGCTGATCCTTTCTCCACTATAACCACAGTCTGATGCTCAGAAGAGGAAGCTGGCCGCCTCAGTGGGGAAAGTCATCTTCAAAGACATCTGCCATCAATTCCTTTCCTATGGTTTTGTATAACATGGTCCATCCCTCCTTACCCCTTGTATCTATTCTGGCCTTCCTTCATGGGTTATGTTCTATAGTAAAATGTGGTTGTGTTGTTCTGCCATTCTGGAGCTACGTCACAAGCATCAAAGCTCTCACTGCTCTGAAAAATGTTATCTATATGCTGAGGAAGACATGATGTGAGGAAGTCCAAGCTACAGGAAGAAGTCGTGTGCAGAGAAGGTGACGTCACCTACCCCCCAGCTCTTCTAGTCCCCCCTGGCTGGTACACCCCTTTGAACAGTGGAGCCACTCATTTGTTTGGGGGTTTTTTGGGGGGATATTTTTGAGACAGGGTCTCCCTTTAATCCCAGCTGGCCTCGATCTCACTCTATAGACTGGGCTAGCCTTGAACTCACAGAGATCCACCTGCCTCTGCCTCCCAAGTACTGAGATTAAAGGTGTGTGCCACCATGAGCCACTCTTGAACTTCTAGTTACCTGGACTCATTTGAGCTATACCAGCCATCTTTACCTTTGACCTACCCCAGCAGATACCACAAACATTATGGAGCAAAGACCAGTCTTGCCATCATGCCTGCCTAATTCATGTTCAGACTTCTGGACACACAAAAGTATTGTTTTGGGCCACTAGGCTTTTGTTTTCTCTGGAGGTTGTTTTATTTTGTTTTGTTTCGTTTCCTTTCATTTTGTTTTGAGGCAGGGTTTCTCTCTATAGCCTGGGCTAATCTGATGTTCCTGCCTCAGCCTCCTGAGTGCTGGGATTGCAGAGATATGCCACCATGCCCCGCTATGCCACCAGACTTTGAAGTCCTTTGTTATGCACCAAAGGTACATGAACCTCTTGGCTATTGCATAGTTTTGCCAAACCATTCAGGAGCTCCACTGGGGATCAGGGCCTTTTCTCCAAAGTGGCTCTGGACAGAAACCACCTTTCTGTCAGCTGAAATGAAGCTACGCATCTGCCTGTCTCCCTCCATTACTGTACTATAGCCTCCAGGGCTCTGCATAGTGTTTGGTGCTAAGATATCAGTATGTATCTGATGAACAAATAAATCTGATTCTGACCTCTGAGAGAAACACTCCATAAGCTCTAGGCCTGGCAGTGACTTTGGGGCTCCATGGAAGGAAAGCAGCACTGCAAGTGTTATTGTAATAATTCTGACAGGTTCCAAGCCTGGTAATCATTAACCATCCCCAGAAGAGCTAGTTAGGGAGCACAGAAGAAAGCCCCCTCCTCAGGGTTGGGAGTGCCTTGCCCTAACGGCACTTGGTTTCAAACTGAACTCCCAGTGCCTTCTCCCAGAGCCAATCTGTCTATAAAATTGGTGGTTTCTATAGAAACAGAGGCATTGCAGTAAAGTGAAGAAAAAAATCATATATTCTGCCAGCATACAGAGATCAATCCTCTTCTTAGACGGGGCCAGAGCTCTTTCACGCTTTATTTTTGAGCATCTCAACTTTCATTTCCATCGCAGCCATCTCATCTCATATTTATGAGGCTTGTGCACTAGTAATCACCTCCCTTCTAGCCCAGCTACCTCTGTTAGCTATGACCAGAGGCAAGAGTCTGCCAGAGCAGCATGGAATCCCCAGCATCTGCTCCTGGGATCAGTAGCATGAAATCCCAACCTTAGAGGCAGAGCTGGGGTTCCCCGTATTTCAGGGTGGCCCTACAATAAATAGCAGAGGAGAGATTCACCATTCTTCTAGCTAAACACCATGGAAATCTACTCAATTATCCAGCATTTGTTCAACATGCCTCTACTCTAGTGTTAGACAGTCCCCAAACTCTTCAATATTAATCTGTCTGCAGTCTCTGTATTGCACCCCAAAGTGCAAGTGGCTTTCTAACAGGCAAGGAATTAGAACTTAGCCTATATCTGAATTAGTCATGTGGTTTCTGATCATCTGTAGAGAAAATGGGGAAAGGCACAGGTTGCATTTTAATATTTTAGATGAAGGTTTAAATTTTGAACCATGTTAACTCATGAAGTATCTGACTTTATCTTGGTTCACTCTTACACTAAGAAGTAACACTATGTTTTCTTCATTAAGGAGCACTTTTATAACACTTACTTGAATCTGATCTAGTAGCACTAAATGTGCTTTGCCTGGTTCTGGTTGTGAAAAAAAATCACTAGTTAAGGAAATGAAGAATGGCTCAATGGATGGATGGAAATGTATCATGTATGGGTGAATATGTGATGAATAGATGGATGGGGGATGGATGTATGCATGCATGGATGGGTGTATACAAGGATGGATGCATGGATGGATATTTCTGTATGAACAAGAGATGAATAGGTAGATGGTGGATGGATGGATGGATGGATTTATGGGTAGATGGACACATGGATGGATTCATAGATGCATGAGTAGATAGTTGGTTGATTGGATGGATGGATGGATGCATGGATGGATGGATGGATGCATGGATGGATGGATACATGGATGCATGGATGGATGGATGGATCAATGGATAGGTAGGTGAATATATGAATGGATGCATGTATAAGAATTAATTATGGATGTATGCAAGAGTGATATATGGGTAGATGGAGAGGGAAGGGTGAGTAGGTGGACAGATGAGTGGATGAATGATGAACAGATGGGTTGATGGATAGATGGAAGGTGGAGATAAGGGATAGTAGGTAAGTGAATGATAGGGCAAGCCCATCAGAATTATCTTCTAAAATAGAAATCTAATGGCTTACCTATTTATTCATTCCTAGCATTTTTAAACACCTACTATGTGTGTTGCATGACGTTGAACAATGAGGACACACAGTAGATACTAGAGATGAAGTTCCAATCCTCAAGGACCTAAGACTTCAGTCTCTTTGGAGTAGGAAACAGAATTTTAAAACTAAGAATGGCTGAAGGGTGAGGACACCATCCACCACTGTGGTCCAGGTGAGTCAGTGGCCACAATAGCAGCAATGGAAAGTACCATCATACCTCAACAACTGGCTGAGTCACCCAGTCTTGAGTCAAAATTTCAGTTCACTGTGATGTTATAATGTGAATCTCTTAATGGACCCTAGAATTAACTTACCACTTACTTTCAGACATGGTAATTAATATATATTCATATTTTAGAGTAATATAAGATTAAAAGGAAAAATGTGAATTTCTAAACATACAGTTTACTCCCAGAGGACATAATTCTGGTACATATATGATTTTTATATAGGCATATTTTGGAGCAATACAAATGGGAAGGAACAGCAACAACATAAGGACTGGGTCAAAGAATGGATTGATACAGTTAAATTCTGCCCCAAACAATAAACCTCTTCAGAGAAAAACATTAAAAAGACAGAGAAAAATTCAGGACATGTATGGCAGAATGCATGATCTGGGTGTGGTGGAGTGGGGTGGGGAAAAGGGAAAGGGGGATATGTTTAAATTGAACTGAAAAATGATGTCTGAAATACACAAAACATCAATAAAAAGTATTTTAAAATTTCAGTTCACCTACTTCCTGGCTACATAAGCCTTTGTTTCTCCAGATTCAAATCAAGAGTCATTACATCTGCCTCCCATAATTTTCCCGAGGAATACATGAGATGAGACAGGTGAAAGAACCAAATAGGTCCTGGCCAAAAAAAAAAAAAATGTTTCTAACATCCAAAGTTTATTTCAGAAGAAAACACCAGCACCTTGGTCCCAGTCCTCAACCATGATTTGCAATAAACAACATGTTCTCAGTGTTAAAGAGAAGGGGTATGGCAGAACAGGGACATCCAGCCACCTGCGACTTTCACAAGGATTCAAGCAGCACGCCCCAAGCCTGCTCCTCACCGTGCCTGAGTTCATCTACTACGCCATCCATCCTGCCTAAGAAAACTACTGCCAAGCCTGGGCCCCACTCACCCTACCTGGGCAAGGCTACTGCATGCACCAAGGAATTCCATGCATGGCCTTCTCCTTCTCTCATCCTCATGTCACCACAAAGCACAAGAACAGAAGCAAACACTGCTGGCCGGAAAAGTCTTGGAATGGATCATCTCCATAGTCTCAGGTCTGAACTCAGCAAAGCCATGACCAGCCACTTTCATGCCCTTGAGACCAATGCTGGAAATAAATGCCCTCTCTACCAGCTTTTCTCTTTTTAATATCATTCCTACTTTCAAGGAACATGCAAGGAAAGCTGGATCAAACCAACTCTGAAGCCTCTGAGAGTACAGGAAAAGAAGGAAAATCAAGCTAAATGGTAGGACGTTGGCCAGGTAACCTAAGGTTCAGAGAAGGGGAAATGGGGAGAGGTGGGCAGATCTGTGGCCTCAGCAGCCTAGCAAGACATCCATGACCACCAACAGTATAGATTAGCTCACTGAAGCTCAGAGATGTACCTCAGGAAGACGTAGAGCTAGGATTTGAAGGCAAACTTCCTGATGCTGTGTGTTCTAGTTTGTCTTCCATTGCTGTGACAAAACATTCTGACTGACACCAACTTGGGGAGGAAAGGATTTATTCAGCTTACATCTCCTAGGTCACAGTTTATCACTTAGGGAGCCCAAAGCAGGAACTCAGGGCAGGAACCTAGAGGCAGGAGCTGAAGCACAGGCCATAGAGGAGTGCTGTTTACTGGCTTGCTCCCCTGGCCCATGCCCAGCCTGCCCTCTTATATGGTACACAACAACCTTCCCAGGGTGGCACTACCCATGGTGGGCTGGGCCCTCCCACTTGCCCAACAATCAAGACAACAAAAAGGTTGTCCTGCCCATGCAGAAGCTTATGCTCCCATGCAGGAAAGTTCTGCCTCACAATGACTTGCATCCACTATGGTTAATTGTCCTCATCAAAATGCCTAGGAGATACACCCCCGGCCATGCATGTCTGTGAGAGCATTTCCAGATATAGGTTTGACTGAAGAGGGAATACCCATCCCAATGTGGATGACATCATTCCACAGGCTAGAGTAGAATAAAACAGACTGCATAAAAAGGAGAAAATCACCTTAGCATGAGCGGCCATCTCTCTCTACTTCCTGACTGGATGCAATGTGACTAGCTGCTTCCAATTCCCGTTGCCATAATTCCATGACATCATGGACTATACCCTCAAAATTGAACCCTTCTTCCCTTACGTTGTTTTTGTTAGATATGTTAACAAAGCAATAAGATAAGTAAGCAATACACAGTCCTCCATGGACCCCAGGCTTCTGAGCCTGTCCAAATGGGGCCTTCCTGCTTGTGTCTCTTCTTAACATGGGACACTGGATTGTTCTCCATTGTGGAGGGTTGTCCTGTGACATATAGGTTTTTTACCAGCATCCCTGTCCTCTCCTCACAGAATGCCATTAGCATCCCTACCCAGCTGTGACAACTAAAATTAGCTCCAAAATTTCCAAATATGTCTAAGGAGAAAATCACTCCCCAACTGACAGTCAGTACCCTAGATAGAAGTTCCATATTCTAAAAGACATCTAAGAGAGACGTTACATGGGTTCAAAGATCTCTCCCAAATTTCTCCCATAGGAATGCTAGACTATACGACTATCACCCAGCTGCACCCTCTAGAATCCACAATGTCAGAGTTGATCGATCTTAGTGGGACTAACAGTGGAACCAACTTGTAAGAGATTGATGTCTAACCTCAATTTCAAGGTATTGATTTCCCAGTAGACTTTGCAAGCTGACTAAATATTCATGATATCTGAGCAGAACATTCTTCCCTAGAGAGAAGTATTAGGAAATAAAACCACGATGAGACCATTTCTTGGTGAGCAGAATTTATAGAAGACCTAGATGAATACTCCTGACTCTCTTGACCCTGATGAGGAGGGGAACGGCATCCTGATATGTCATCCTGTGTACTTCTACACTTTCTGTAACTAAATTATTACCTCGTGATCCATGCAAGTTTGCCTGTGGGGACAGCCAACCTGAAAATTTCACAAAGGTGAGCTCCACTTGTCATCTACAATGTTAGTAGCTTATATATGTGGAAGACACCCAGGTCTGCATCTGCTTCCTCTAACATCTGCAGACACCTGGGTGCAAAAGCAAGGCGTTGGGGAGAAAGAAGAATGCAGGAACAAAAAGTTCCCCTCATCTAGAGGAAAATGGCATAGACTCAGGAGAAGCTGCCATCTCTCCCTGAGCTGGGCTGTGTGCAGCAAAGTCCCATGTTCTGAATGAACGCTGGGAAACTTCCATCTGAGAACTTCATCCAACGAGAAGCCCTTAGAATTACGGTGTTAGAAGTAATGAGGGAGGCAGACTGGCAGAGAAGAAAGAGAACAGAGGAATGGGGAAAAGGAAAGAAAGAGGGGGAGAGAAGGAAAGGAGGGAAGGGTGAGGAAGGAGAAGTAAGAGAGGGGGACAGCAGTGCTTACACACAGGTCATCCTCTGCGCACTCTCAATGCAAGCGTGAGAGTCTCTGAAACTGTACCCCCCTCTTAGCTATTCACAGAGCATATTGACCTATCAGTATTAATCATGTTAATGATGACCATTAACATTTATTGAGCTTTACTGTGTACCAGACACCATTCTACATGTTTATCTCTATTAACACACCAATAATTCTGACCACAGCCTTACAGGGCACAGAGACAAAGAACAGCGAGTTGTAGCAGTTCAGGTTCCTTACCACTTTGTAAACTCACAGGAAACAAGGCAGGTAAACCTCAAGAGGCCCTTCCTTAAAAGCTCCCACACTTGCTTCTGATATTTGTTTATTTGCTGTCACAAATGGCATCTTAGGAGGCTTGGGAGCATGTTCTAGCAAGTCCAGTTCTACCACAATGTAGGTCTGCGTTACCCAACCAACTACATACCTGAGACCTTCCAAACCGGGCCCAAGAGGCATAAAAAATGAGTAACAGTGATTATTTTAATGATTCTTTATTTTGGTGATTATTAATACCATGTTTTGATGACAGTACTTTTCTGTTCATCTGTAATTATTATCCCCTGAGTTTAACAGTTTCCCCCACGAGGAAGGGATTATAGTTATTATCCCATTTGCCAGATAAAGAGGCTGAGGGTTCCTAAAATAATCCTCCTTTAATTCCTAGCCTTCAACTGCAGTGATAGCACAGAAAGAAAAAAACAAAAGACCAAGATAGAACATTCTTGCTAACTTTGCCAGGAGGGGTCAGGCAGGGGCAGGAAAGAGAAGAACCTAAAGAAGGGCTCGAAAGTGGACGCACTTAAACCCGCCAGGCATCCAAAGAAAAGACAAGCAGCTGCTCTCGCCTTCTGCAGGACAAGGGAGAGGGCTTCACCTTCTCTTCTGCTCTCTGTTTAAAGTCCATACATTTGATACCTTACATCTCCGGATTGTGGTACCCAAGATCCTCTGTGTGGCTGTTGGAAAAGTCAGATCCCTACCGTGATGGGGCATCTCCAAGAACTCTCTGCTCACACTTATACACCAAACTGTGGTTCCCCTGCACTGCAAATATGATAGAAACTGTATCACATCCCACTGCTTAAGACACAACCTGTCACGGAAGAGACAAACATAGAAATACAGATATTTCTAGCAAGGTCTCCTCCCAACACTGAATTTCAGAAACAGCTACAGCAGTGTCATAAACTGCTCCGAGCATGCCTAAACTTCCCAACTCATTTCATGGAGAAAAATAATCAAAAGCCAGAAGTGATTAACTGCAGATCAATACAACAGAATAATGAATCATGTGAAAGGTCAACTTGGGATATACAAGAGCACGGTGAGCCACCATAACCGGGGCCCTTGAAAACTCTACCTACTTATGAACATTTCTGGAATTAGGTGCCCTCTAGGAGTCTGGGTTAATTTTCCAGGTATCTGTAGGGAAAGTAAATTTGTTTTTAATATCATATTCTATGTTAATTTGATACTGGATTTCTTTTTTGAGCAACTGGAAGGTCTACCCTTTCCTATCCTGGGAAGCTGAAGAGCAGTACCAGAATGTCCCTTCTCTGCTCAAGAACAAGGGAAAGCTGGTTCTCTCAATCTAAGACTTCCCCTTGTCTCTCAGGGCCCAAGCTGACATTGAAAGCTATTTAATGGAGACAAATGGCACAGGATGGGAGAGGGTATAGAAAAGGGGGTACCATTTCTAAAAGTGACATGCTGTCACTTGTAAAAATTTTCATTAATAAACCTTCTAGCATCTACTGTTCTAGTATAACATATCCATCTCTGGAAATTTTTCTTTCACAAACTCAAATCTAATTTCCTTTTTCATTAATTAATTTTCATATTAATCTCATCCATTAAAGCCTAATACCTCTCAATTATACATGATAAGCTTGGAGGGAAGTTAGTAATTGAGACCATCCCAGGATTCCAGGAGTGCCCTGCTTAGAATGTCTGCTTTAATTAGGTTTTCATTAATTACCTTTTTATCAATTAATATTTTGTACTTTTGGCCCAATACTTGCCATCTCTACATCATGAGCTCAGAAATGACACCTCATTTATTATAATCGGTCAAGCAAAGGGTCCAAAAGGAGTTCAATGGAACGAGCTGCAGGCAAGCTCTGTATCTCACATACAAATTCATAGATCCTTTGGGGGGATAGGTTTTTATCCCCTATTGTGTATCATGGGAGTACAGGGTGGGTGGTGGAATGGAAGAAGGGAGGGTGGGAAGGGCAAAAGGTAAGCAAAAGGCAGCAAATCATTATACACAGAACCTGTCTGGGCTGACCTCAACCAGCCCACTTGCAGATAGAAGCTTAGCAGCCTCATAACATCACAAAATACTTCACAGAGCATTTGTCTCGCCTGCACCCCGTGGACACCTACTCCCCACTCCTTTACTAAAGAACACGCAATTTATCATCCATACCAGGACATTCTTGAGATAGAAAAGACTTTTATTAATGATTACACAGAGGAACAATGGCCACAAAGCAGACTGTTCCCAGCACACCAGAATATATGATCACCTTCCAGCCCACCCCTTGAGCCACCAGAGCACCCTGACTCCTGGAAATTTATATCAACTTCCTCCAGAGAGAAATTCACCTCTTCAAGGGGAGGTGCTATCTGCTATGTTTTAGATCTGAAGTGTTCCCTATAGACTCACATTTTATTATTTATTTTATTTATTTTGTGTATATGAGTATATTGGCTGCATAGAAGTGTCCCCAGAGTTCAGAAGAGGACATCAGATCTCCCAAAACTAGAGTTAGGGACCATTGTTAGCTGCTAAGTGGGTTCTGGGAGTAGTCAGTGCCCTTAACCACTGAGCCACCTCTCCAGACCCAGACTCATTTTTTTTTTTTTTTGGTCTTTTTGAGACAGGGTCTCCCTGTAGTCCCAGCTATCCTGGAACTCACTATGTAGACCAGGCTGGTCTTGAACTCACAAAGATCCGCCTGTCTCTGCCTCCCAAGTGCTAGGACTAAAGGCGTGCACCACCACGCCCAGCCAGACTCATGTTTTAAATTCCCCTAATGGCTCACATGGTCCTCCAGCTGGTGATGTTATTTTGGGAAGCTGTGATAAGTTTGGGAGTGGGACCTGGCAGGAGGAAGTATATCACAAAGGGCAGGTTCTCAAGGGTATATTATTGTCCCTGGCTGGTTCACATCTCACTCCGCTTCCTACTGGGCCATGACATCAACGGTTCTCCTCTGCCATGGCTTCTACCATCATGGTGTTCTGTCCAACTAACAGACTAAACCCTCCGGAACTGTGAGCCAAAAGGAATCCATCTTCTTTCAAGTGGTTCTGGTCAGATATTTTACCACAGTGACACAAAGGTAACAAATGCAGTGTCTTACATAGATTAATATTTGCCTGGAAAACCAATATAGGTTGGCTAATGATGGCTAGATGATGTGAGCCCCACCTCTTGGACTCTCTCCCAGTTCCCATGTCTGAGTGTAAATTAGACCACTGCAATTACCCATCTGTATATTTTACAGCTTTTCAACTCTAATTTTACAAAACAGTTAATGAATTATCCGGAACATATCCACTAAACCGTTGGCCTCATGGTTACAAGCAAACCAAAGCCAAACTGTATTTGAACATAAAAGCAGCTATCTTTGAGCAGTTTTATTAAGATCTTAGGATACCATCTTCTCATCTATGAAAAAGAGAGAAAGTACTACTTATTTCAGAGGATTCAATGAGTTTATACAAGTAAAGTGCTTTAAACATCCAGAATATAGTTCACAGTTTATTGGAAGTGCTATGTAAGGATGATGCTTACTAAATTTTTGAAGTGATTACCCAGAGAAAAACTACTTCTGTGCTTAAAATAACAAGAGTATTTTGACTTCAAGCCTCTAAGCTTCTATGCCATCTCTCAAGCCCCATAACCAGAATATTTTGAGGTGAAGAAAATATAATAAAGCCAGATCTGATTGGGTGTAGGTAACACATCATCTCATTTAATCCACACAGTAGCTCTAAAAGACCAGCATTGATGTTATCCTCATTTTATAGATAAGGAAATAGGATATCATAACTGGTCTGCGTCATACAAGAAGACCAAATCCCTCAAGGATTTTGCCCAGGTAGTACAACCGGAAATCAAAGCAAAAAATTCAGTGTGTTAGTCCAAATTTCTCCTTCTTCTTGAACACTTTCTAGTTCTAGCCTCCACAAACAACTTATCAGTAAAATTCCTCCCCTATCCTTTAAAGCCAGGATCCACAAACATCCCCTTTTATAGCTCTGTGAATGATGACAGTGGCTATAACTTTAAAAAATGATTTCCTAAGTCTTGGTGAGGAGTCTAAAAGTGAACAGGGGGCTGGAGAGATGGCTCAGTGGTTAAGAGCACTGGATGCTTTTGCAGAGGACCCAGGTTCAAATCCCAGCACCCACATGGCAGCTAACAATCATTCCTAACTCCAGTTCCAGAAGATCTGATGCCCTCTTCTGACCTCCGTGGTCACTGCATGATACAGGTACACTTACATACATGCAGGCGATACACCCAGACACATTAAATATAAATACTAATAAAAATATTTTTAGCTAGGCATGGTGGTGCATGCCTTTAATCCTAGCACTCAGGAGGCAGGAGGCAGCGATCTTTGTGAGATCAAGGCAGCCTGGTCTACAGAGCAGGTTTCCCAGGACAGCTGGGGGCTACAGGAAACCCTTCTGCTTGAAAATACCAAAAAAGATATATAATAATATATATATATATCGTATATATAGAAGATGTTTTTTTGTTTTGTTAATAGAAGTGAATAGGAAGCAGAGAATTGGTCCAAGAGACAATGATGTTGCCTGACCTTCCATGTGAAATTCACTCCCTTAATAGAGGCTTATCAAGCCTGTCCCATCCTGTCCCCTCACTTCTGGACAGTATCACTATTTCCAATGGCTGGCTCACTTCCCTAGTATTTACCTTCCATTACCCACTAACACAGTCTCCAGGCAACAAGCAGCATGCCTGTACCTTACCCATTCAACGCACTTATTTTTTTTAATTTATTTTTCCCTGTGTGTATGAATGTACTGTCTGCATGCAGGTCTGTGCACCCGTGTCGTGCAATGCCGCGGAGGTCAGAAGACCGTGTCGGATTCCCCTGGAACTGGAGTTCTCCTGGAATTGGAGTTTCAGACGGTTCTCAGCCGCCATGTGGGTGCTGGGGATCGAACCCGGGTCCTCTGCAAGAGCA
The DNA here is from genome assembly GCA_009823505.1 of Rhizomys pruinosus. Lineage (NCBI taxonomy): Eukaryota > Metazoa > Chordata > Mammalia > Rodentia > Spalacidae > Rhizomys > Rhizomys pruinosus. Next base: position 2,003,828 of record VZQC01000028.1, read on the forward strand.
GTCGGCGCTCTTAACCGCTAGGCCATCTCTCCAGCCCCCCAACGCACTTATTTACGTACCAAGAGCAGCTTCATAGAGTCACCAGCTAGGTGACAGCTAATCTTATTACACATGCTGGTAGTTGGTAGACGTCTTAGACCATTTCTACACTATAAAAGAAGATATTTGACTGTAATTTATAAACAATAAAAATGTGTTATTCCAAGTTCTGTCATCTAAAGCACTGGGTAATTTAGTGACTAGAAAGAGTTTGTTTTCAGTTTCCAAGGTGGTATTTTCTGGCTGCCTCTTCAGATGGTGGAAGAGGAGTAGAAGCTAGACAGTTTCCCTCAAGCCCCTCCTTTGATAAGGACACAAATCCATGATCATGTAGCCCTCATGAATCATATTATGACCTCACTTCTTAGTTTGGGGTACTAAGCTTCAACGTGAATTTTAGAGGGGACAAACATTCAATCTTTAGCAATAATGATGAGAAAACACAGCAGTTTGTCAAGCTAATAAAATAATCACTTCCTGAACATATAATCACCAGAGTGCACCTGTCACCTCTTCTTCCTTCAATATCATGGCAGAGAAATGTGGGTGCTTATGTGTGCACACACAAACACTCGTGCCCCTTCAACAACTGGTTGGTTAAACAAGTAGCAGCTGCCACTGTGACACAAGATGTCGCCGAAAGCATAGGAGCAGAGGGTAACCAGCAGCTCAGTAATTCACTTACCTGTTAAGGGAGAACACACAAGGACAAAGAGAACCATCCTCATTTATAAATCACAAAAAGAAAGAAAAATATAGCCAATACAGGGCCTGAGAAGATAGATGTTTAAATTAAAAAAGAATGAAGTATGCAGAGAAAATATACTTTTCTAAAAATGATTTATTGTATGAAATGCCATTAAATTTCAGACTATCTGCTTTGTATTCTTCATAAGTTCAAGGAAACCTAGTTTCCATGAGAAAAGCTTTTTTAATGGATAAACAGATAAAAAGAGATCTGATTTTAAAAGCTAGGAAAAAACTTAGAGGTAGGTAATTAAACTAAAGAAAAAGATGTTGGAAATTCAGTAATTGAGAAGATAACTTTAATGTATTTAAAAGCTGTAAGGCACAGAGCTATAGAATATGGAAGTAGCAATATATAGAATAAGACTTTCCAGAAATGAAGAAAAGAAGGAGGTGATAAAGAACATTATGGGGCTGTTTCTCTAAGAACATAAGTCTTCTTTTATCCATCATTCAGATCTCCACCATATCTTTTCTCAGAAGTGCTGAGTATTTTAATTATTGTATACTAGTGGACGTTAGATGTATATGGAAAATAAGACATCCCTCTGAAAGAAGATCACAGTTATATTCAGCTAGAAAAATGGAATTGGTATCCTGGAATAAAATAGATGCTTCATAGACTTAGAGAAACATGAGCCTTTGGAATAAGGGGAGAGAAAGAGAGACCCACTCAAGGGGCATGTAGGTGAATGGACCCAAAATGCCCCAGGACAGGTACTGTGCTCAGCTGAACAAAGACCCAATGGACATAAGCGCACATGTCTAGACCTGGGAACATGTCACTCCACATGACAAAAGCAGCTCTGCAGCTGTGGTTGCCAAGGATCTTGAAATTCTCCTGGGCCCAGTGTCATCACAAGGGTTCTTATATGGAAAAGAGAAAGGCAGGAGACTCTGAGGAGGACCAGTGTCAATGTGAATAGTAAGGAAAAGCAGAGGGTGCATGAGTCCAGAATGCAAGCAGCTTCCAGAAGCTGGAAAAGTGGGGGAAACAGAGTCTCAAAGAAATACCGCACCAAGAGTACAGGCTGTGGATGCCTTCAGTGCCGCAAGATAATCAACCCATGCTATTGTGTAGGCCACTAAAATACTGATTATTAATTCCAGCAGCAACAGGAAACTACCATGAGTACTTTGTTAAGTGGAAAAGAGACAGTATAATCCAACTTCTCTAACTTATCCCTAGCTACAGGATGATGTGTTCTTAGCTTAGCTGAGTTACTGACATTAAACATGACACAGTCCAAAATCTAGACTACATAAATTACTTAAAAGGGTAATAACCAAGAAATGGAACAGTGTAACCGACAAGTAAGCTAAGTAAATGAATGGACACTTCTCAAAGGATGAGATATAAATGGTCAATAAAATACATGTAAAACTGCTCAACATATTTAGCCATTAGGGAAATGTAAATGAAGACATTGAGATTCCATCTTATCTCATGAAGAAAATAAGTAACAACAAATACTAGAGAGGATGTGGGCAGAGAGAACTATTGTACACTGGTAGAGAGGATGTGAATTAGCCTAGTTACTATGGAAATCAGCATGGAAAGTGCTCAGAAAAACTAAGAACAGAATTACCTTATGTTTGAGCTGTACCTTTGGGTCTATACCCAGAGGATTCTAAGGGAACACAACACACAGCTACTTGTATATTCATATTTGCTGCTGTACTGGCCATTTTCAGGAAATGGTTACAACTAGAAATTGTCATATTAAACAAAATAAGTCAGACTCAGAAGACAAGTATCACATTTTTTTCTCATTTGTGGACTCCAGATTTCATATAGATACATAAGCATACATACATTTGTGTATATATATATATATATATATATATATATATATGACATGAAAGTAGAAACAAGGCTGTTGTCTAGGGGAAGAAATGGGAATAATAAGGAAGGAAAAGGAAGCTGAATACAGTTAAACTACATGATATACATTCATGAAAATGTCTTTAAGAAACTCATCACTATATATATAGAAGAAAAAACCTACAGAAACTTCAGAAGATCAGGTGAGCCAGTTACTATAGGCGGTGAGCAAGAAATCCCAGATAATGATAAAAAAAATACTTTGACACAAGTGCACCTCTCACCACTCATCAAAGAAGCTTCTTCTGTAAAAGATGGAGACTATTTCAAAGTTCTGCAACTGGTCAAATGCAGAAAATACATGACTGTGAGATGCCCAGACCTAAGTGACACATCTACACTGCAACTTCTGCACTTAGGGCTTGGGGAACATCATGGAAGAGGCAGCAGGAGGACTGTAAGAGCCAGGATGCTCACTGATGCGTTCTAGACATGATAGGGAAGCTAAAGCTGTGAAGTCTCCACAGTATGGAGGTCTAACAAGATCTGGACGATGAAACTCAGCTGACATGCCAAGGTGGATGGGGGAAGTTTCTCAGGGTTCCACAGCCAATGAATAGCTACAGGCAATCAATGGGTGCTGAGGGAGGGAGAATCATTTTCACCAGGGTGAAAATTAGTTAACCATGAGAGGTTAAGTAATCCAAAGTTGGCAGCCCTAAACACAGTATACAGGAGCTCTATTAAATGGACTCAGTGTATTATATGTGTGTATTTGTATGTATACATATGTATATGTACATATATATAAATGTATGCATATTAAGTATATGTAACATTATTAAAGAAGAGGACAAGAAGTTGAGATGGAAGGAGTTGGAGGGGACTATACTCATGTATAAAATTCTCCAAAATAGGGGCTGGAGAGATAGCCTAGCGGTTAAGAGCACTGTCTGCTCTTGCAGAGGACCCGAGTTCGATCCCCAGCACCCACATGGCGGCTAAGGACCATCTGTAACTCCAATTCCAGGAGAACTCCAGTTCCAGGGGAATCCGACACCCTCTTCTGACCTCCGCGGCATTGCACGACACAGGTGCACAGATCTACATGCAGACAGTACATTCATACACATACAGAAATAAATAAATTTTTTTAATTAAAAAAAATTCTCTAAAATAAAATGAAATTTGACTAAAGGTATTTAGAAATGGAAAGGATAAAGGAGAAATATTGTGTGGTTAGTGAAATTTCCTAAAAACTAGGAGAGCTTTTTAAAATAAGCTATATGACCCCACACAGTCTGAACCATATATTTTTTTCAAGCTTCAAAGGCTAAAAAAAAAACATACTTACCTGGGTAAATGGCTGAACTCGGTATCAGGCTGCAAGGGTTAGTGATTAATTATCTTTGGGGTTTAAAGCATTCTTTGTTCATGTTTGGAAGAAGCTGAAAGATATTTACAAATGCAAAAGCAACCCTGCATCTCTCCCTCTGTGGAGTTCTAAAAGAAATGTCCTTACCAAATTGGGTCATTTTTGAAACATAAAGAGGGTACAGTTAAACTCTCAAGAGTTAAACAGGTGGGAGCAAATCAAGCTAAATGTGAATTTTTCTTAAAAAAGGATTCACATAAGGTTGTAAATAGACTATAAATGCAATTAACAGTTCTCTTTTAAAGATATCTAGACATGTAATTCTAGATAATAATGATTATCCCCCAGAAATGGGGATAAACATCCCAATTATGTCATCAAAATTTAGCAAATAAAAATTGCATGAAAACACATAAGGCTACTTAGCCTACCTAAGTAAAACCCAAATAAAAGACTTGTAATTTTTTTATGTGTATTAATGTATTGCCTGCAAGTATGTCAGAGCACCCATGTAGTGCAATGCCCACGGATGTCAGAAGAGGGTGCTGTATTCCCCTGGAACTGAAGTTAAGGAAGGTTGTTAGCTGTCATGTGGATGCTGGAAATTGAACCCAGGTCCTCTGCAAGAGCAGCCAGTGCTCCTAAAGGCTGAGCCATCTCTCCATCCCCAAACACATGGTATTTTGATAACAATGAGAATTAAGTTTTAGGAAGAGTCTAAATTTAAATGTGTTAAGGCTGCTAAAGATACCCAAGAGTAAAATGAAAAGCAGGCTGTACTATAAACACTAATCACTAAACAAGAAACAGGCAAACTCGGTGGGGGGGGGGGAGTTGTTGCTGTTTTGTTTTGTTTCTTCTGTTTTGATTTGTTTATTTTTTGTTTAGCTTTCCCTACATAGCCCAGGATGGCCTTGAATTACAATCCTCCTGCCTCTGCCTCCTGAGTGCTGAGGTTACAGGTATGTATCACTACCTCTGGTCAGGAAAGCTTTCTATAAAACCCAGGTGGTAAATATTTTAGGCTTCTGGGCTAAAAACAGTTATTGCTGGGAATTGAAACAGACTATCCGAGATGAACCTCTACACTAGAAGAAAAGTAAAGAAGAAATACATTGCAAAAAAAGAAACAGAAAGTGGTAATTGAAGATGATCAGTACATCAGTACATCAGTCAAAACACAGCACTCATCCTGTTGCCTACCAATCACCTCAAACTGCTTCCCCAGTGAAGGACAAAGACTCACAGACTGAGTCCTGATCTGAGTGTACCCAAATATTTCCCTAAGACTGACTCTTTTGCAATTAGGTTCCAAAAAGGTTAACACTATGAAAGAATGAGCAGGCTTAAAAGGCAAAAATATAAACAGAAAAAAAAAAAAAGCACGCAGATGTGCCAATATCCATATCAAAGTAGAACTCAAAGACAGGGCATTAGGCAGTATAAAAAAGCCATTTCAGGTTGATATAAGGTATAATTCACAGAGAAATCTTAACTATCATGACCTTTCCTGCAGCAAATAGTACTGCACTGAAATATGAAAAGCAAATGGTTAGAGACTAAATCCACAAAAACATAATCATAGTGTGGGAACTGATCACCCCCTTTCTACTTGACAAGAACAGAGGAAAATTTAAATAAGGATAAGGTAGCCCAGGACAATATAATTAATAATTGATGCATGTCAAACTTTTATCCTTACAAAGAATTCTTTTTGGGTGATTTGAGGATTTCAATTTATCCTATTTTATTTTTTAGACATGATCCCATGATATAGCCTAAGCTGTCTTCAAACTCAGAATCTCCCCACCCCTGCATGTCAGCACACTCAGCTCTTGAGTGTTTATTTGAATAATTAATAACAAAGCCACAAACAACCAAAAGAATTTAAATATAGTGCAAGGTGTATTATATGATCATAAGCACAAAAGATCAACAGTCATTCTCCATTAAACTGGGAGAAAAAAAAATGTAACCCTAACATTATTTAATATATAGAGATTTGTGGGCTGGAGAGATGGCCTAGCGGTTAAGAGCGCCGACTGCTCTTACAGAGGACCCGGGTTCGATCCCCAGCACCCACATGGCGGTCGAGAACCATCTGAAACTCCAATTCCAGGAGAACTCCAGTTCCAGGGGAGTCCGACACCCTCTTCTGACCTCCACGGCATTGCATGACATGGGTGCACAAACTTGCATGCAGACAGTACATTCATACACATACAGGAATAAAATTAATTTTAAAAAGTTTTAAAAAATATATAAAGATTTGTGTCATAACTGCTTTACCAAAAATCAACAAAAATGTAAAAGTTGAAAGCTATAAGCCAATATTATGTGTGTAAATGCCAAAATGTTAAAAACTAAGAAATTGAATCTTATGATATATAAAAAATAATGGCACAACCAAGTACATTTTATTCCAGAACACAAGGACACTTGGGCATGAATTAATTCATACATCCTCCCATTTAAGTCAACTCTAGGTGACTTGTAATGTCTCACACAATGTAAATGATATGTAAATAGTTATTATACACACTGTTTAGGGGATAATGATAAGAAAACGGAGACTGTATATGTTCAGTCAGCTGCAATTATTTTAGAACAGCTTCCATCCGCATTCAGCTGCATTCCTCAGATGTGGAAACGGCAGATTTGAAATTCCAACTATACATAAGAAAATATATATCCTACATACATACACATCAAAGACACAGACACCTCCCTACAGACAGAGCTGTGTGCTTCTAAGTGTTTAACTATAGGCCCTCTGGGACACAGGACTTGCTGAGCTTCATGGTGTAGATACTTCCACCAGGACCTGTTTCAAATGAGCAGCACAATATGCAGTGGGATTCCATTCATCAGCAGCTCTTCGACTTAGAATAGGGTTCGTTCTGACAAACCCATCTTAAGCTGAAAATGTTATAATGTGGCAGGAGAGTAGAGTAGAAAGGCAGGAACAAGATTAATCTATGAAAGATCATTGACAGAAAGAATAAAGACTCCTCCCCTCAAGGATTATATGTAAGAGACAGAGCATGCTCAGAAAAAAAGGTCCAGGATATCCAAATATGGTAGAAGCTGGACTTTACATAAATGAGTCATAGAGGGTCAGGACTCTGGAAGCCCAAAGCCTTTGAGCTTCCATCCTCTCCCAGCCCTCTGGCCCATTTCCACCTTTGGAAGTGTTCTCTTCATAAACTGTCTATTTCCACCATTATCCCTGAGGCCCTGGTCCAGTGATTTGTTCCAAGTCAGAAGAACCTGGAAACCCCAGCAGGTACCATCTGTCCTCTGATCCACACGTATAACAGCAAGTAGAAACACATCAAACACACCTAATTTACTGAGGCTCACTCAACTGCACAATCCACACAGTGTATGAATTGTTTTTCTTCAGGACAGCATGGCTGACGAGGACCTGTCCTCACTGCGGGTGCCCAGCATCAGCAGAGAGTATCACAGGTCTCTTGATGATCACTCGGGAAAACATCCAACTTCAAAGCTGGAAGTACAGTCTCCACCGGGTGCTATCACTTTCACATCCTCCTAAAGTTGAAAAACTGTAAGTCAAAGCATCGCAAATGGAGGGTCGCCTAGTCAGTGTTTCCACCACACAGAGATGGCATAGACACAATAACTTCAAGAGCACAGTCAAAATAGAATGCAATCCAATAATTAGGAAGCTGTGAGTTTTCAGTTCTTATTACCTTTATTTTAAAACGTAATTGAAGTAAGATGTGTTGGAACTAGTTAAAAATAAATAAAAAATAAATAAATAAAGCACAGATCAATATCAAAAATAAATAAATAAAAATAAAAATAAATAAATAATTAAAGAAAGAAAAAAAAAAAAAGGAACTAGCCTATAATCTCAACACTTAGGAGCCTGAGACAGAAGGCTTGTTGGCTCAAGGCCAGACTGGACTAGACAGTGAGATATGGTCTCAAAATGAATAAATTGAACCTGGGCATGGTGAAACATGCTTTAATCCCAGCACTTGGGAGGCAGAGGCAGACCAGGCAGAGCTCTGTCAGTTCAAGGCCAGCTGAGGCTACAGGGAGATCCTCTCTTTAAAAGACAAAAAAAAAATTAACAAACTAAATATAGCTCAATGGTAGAGCACTTGCTCAGCATGTGTGAGGCTCCGAGTTCAATTCTTAGCACCACAAAAGAAATAAACAAAAATTATAACAATAAAAAGTAAACTAAAAACCAGGCATGGTGGCACAGGCCTTTAATCCTAGCACTTGGGAGGCAGAGGCAGGAGGATCTCTGTGAGATCAAGGCCAGCCTGGTCTACTAGTGAGCTCCAGGCCAGCTGGTGGTATGAGGAGATACCATGCATCAATAATAATAATAAAGTATAATTGAAATTATAGTTTCATATATCTTTGAGTTTGGGGTTTTCATTCCTTTTTATTGGTTGGGAATTTTATATATCATATGTGTTTTGATCAAATCCACCCCATTCTTTCCATTGAAATTCCTCCATTATCTACCTACCACTTTTCCATCCCAACTTCTTTTTTTTTAAAAATACCCACTGAGTCCGGGCTGGAGAGATGGCCTAGCGGTTAAGAGCGCCGACCGCTCTTGCAGAGGACCCGGGTTCAATCCCCAGCACCCACATGGCGGCCGAGAACCGTCTGAAACTCCAATTCCAGGAGAACTCCAGTTCCAGGGGAATCCGACACCCTCTTCTGACCTCCGCGGCGTTGCACTACACGGGTGCACAGACTTGCATTCAGACAGTACATTCATACACATACAGAAATAAATAAAATTAATAAAAAAAAAATTAAAAAAAAAAAAATACCCACTGAGTCCACTTAGTGCTGCCCTTATGCGCATGGACACAGGGCCATGTACTAGAGTATGGGTAGCCTGTCAGGGGCAGTATCCCTAAAGAGAACTGACTTGCCCTCTTTCCATAGCTCCTCAGCTGGACATAAGACTTCTTGAGCCCTCCATCCATGGTGGGTTGATCTTGTATGGGTCTTATGCATATAGTCACAGTTCCTGTGAGTTCATGTGTCCTGTCTGGAAAAGATTGATTCAGAGAAGTCATCCACTATATCTCTGGCTCTTAAAATCTTTCTGCTCAAAGATTGTCTGTTTCACAATGACCTCACAGAATGTCTAACACTTTAATGATCAGCAATGTGAGCAGGTACAGCAGGCTCCAGCACATTACCATTAAAGATAGATAGATAGATGATAGATAGATAGATAGATAGATAGATAGATAGATAGATAGATGATAGATAGATAGATGATAGATATAGATAGATGATAGATATAGATATATAGATAGATAGATGATAGATAGATAGATAGATAGATAGATAGATAGATAGATAGATGATAGAATAAATCAGACACATCCCAGAAGTTCAAAGCCAGAGGTAGGAGGATCACCATAAGTTCAAGGCCACCCTGGACTACATAGTGAGCTTTTGGCCAGCTATGGATACATAGTGAGACTCTATCTCAAACAAAATACTTGTAAATAATAATAGTATAGAATTTACTGAAAGCCAAAAATAGCATGTGTACATATAAAGCTTTGCACATGATGCTCACAAATGGGAACTCTTAATATAGGAAAGACAGTATTTATCTTAAAATTCATTTTGACATTTATAAAATCCCAAATAGTTCCCCCATTTAATTTTATTTGCAGGCAGTGTAAGTGGAGGCCTAATAAATCCTAAAGCTGGATATTACATAGTAAACATCGATGACTACCTGGGAAAATTCTACAGAGTCAACCTTGTTCAGAGGATAATTGATCTGCAAGCCTTTACAATCCAACGTGCTCAAGAAAGTGTGACACTGTGCACCTCAGAGGTCTGAAGCCCTGGCTTTAGTCACACTGGGTCATTCTAATTCCACATGTAGAACACAAGGATGGAACTATCCAATAGGATGAGGGGGACTCATAAGCTTGAGGAGACCCCAAAAGAAAAGAACACCTGAATATACATATTGGTTCTTGTGGGTGCTTTGATTTTTTTTTTTTTTAACAAACTGAACTCCAGGGGTTTCTACAATTCTCATTTCCACCGCCAAGTGAGTGACACTTTCCATTTTCTAGTATGTTTGCCAACACTGGGTAATTGTGATGATTAGCGCTATCATCTAGACAGGATCTAGAGTCACCTAGGAGATTGCTTCTGGGGGTTATCTTGATTACTTTAATTGAGGTAACAAAGACCTATAAGCAGGGAATCCTGGACCCTCTAAAACAGAAAGTCAAGTTGAGCAGCAGCGTACAGGCCTTTATCACTCTCTATTCCCTGATTGCAGCTGTGACATAACCAAGTGCTTCAAGCTCTTGCTGCCCTGACTTTGCTGACTTGGTGTACTGCACCTTGAACTGTGAGCTAAAATAACCCCTTTCTCCTTTAAGATGCTTTTGGTCAACAGCAACAGGAAAAGAAGCTGAGACAACAGTATACCATTTTTACTTTGTCTTGTTGAGTCAGACATGAAAACACTAGCATGGCTTGCATCTGGTAAGGCTGGTTAATACTTCACATATTGTTGGCTATTTCTATGAGTACTTTAGTAAGGATTTATCACTCCTCTGCTCTCTTAGGTCCCTGTGCTATCTTATCCTCACTCTCAATGTACCACACATCTGTATGGCTGAATGCAGGTCCTTTTCCCCCAGAAAACTGCAAGTCAGAAACAAGCTTTGTCTGGCATGTCCCTGAGTCTACTGAAGAAAGAGCTGCCCACTTAGGGTACATGTTCTGTGATCTCTGGTCAAGTGAACAACACATTGGCTTTAAGAGCATCTTCACTTGGGAGTTAGAGGCAGAGGAGTCTGATCCACATAAAAATAGTGCTTCTTTCTTGACAACACAGCTCTTGGCAACATTACTAGGAACAACTGCGTGCCAGCCGGGAGGAAAACAGAAACCAATCAAGAATGCCTCTCATCCCATTGTGTGTGATCATGAGACAGGGCAAAGTGGGTGAAACTCAAGCAGAATCATCTTCAGAAAATACATTTTGCTTAAGAGACTGCTCCAGTGTACCTGTGGAACTGTCAGAGAAAATTAGATTCTCCACAAAAAAAAAAAAAAAGTCTCCTGAATCTCCTAAAAGACTCCCCTTGGTTTAACATCCATTTGATGTGCCTTGCAACACCTTCTTTAAGAGAGAGGCATTTAGGGGCTGGAGAGATGGCCTAGCGGTTAAGAGCGCCGACCGCTCTTACAGAGGACCCGGGTTCGATCCCCAGCACCCACATGGCGGCCGAGAACCGTCCAAAACTCCAATTCCAGAAGAACTCCAGTTCCAGGGGAATCCGACGCCCTCTTCTGACCTCCGCGGCATTGCACGACACGGGTGCACAAACCTGCATGCAGACAGTACATTCATACACATACAGAAATAAATAAAAAAAAAAAAAAGAGAGAGGCATTTAGTCTGCTGTTATCTGCTCAAGGGACAGCAGGAAGGCCCTATCGGAGGAGGTCACGGGACCCCTGCAGCAAGTGATGTGTTTATATGGGTCTGTAGTAATTTGCGTACAAGTCTAACCTTTCCTTCTACAGCTCTTTCAAAGCACCTGCCCATCCCTGGGTGCTGTGAAGATCCACTGGTGACCCCTAGAAGTTATATCTCTTCCTAATTTCTTGAACCTGCCAATATGATTTGATTTGGGAAAATGAGTTTTTGTGGCTATAATTAACTTAAGAATCTTGAGATGAGATTGTCTTGGTTTATCACAGGGGAGGGAGGGTTGAATCCAGGGAGAGAAGCTTCCTTACAAGAAACAAAAGAGAAGGCACATGGACAAGAAGAGATCATGGGAAAGCTGAGGCCCAAACAGCAGCGACACAGCCACAAACCGTGCTAACACCTAGCTACCAAAACCTGGGAGAACAAGAAATACATGTGCCCCAGAATCTTCAGGGAACTGCAGACACCCAGATTTCAGATTCTGTCCTCCAAAACTGCAAGAGCACAAATTTATGTTGTTAAACCACTAAACCTGTAGTAACTTGTTAAGGTAGCTCTAGGTTTCCAATGAAGCGATCGTTCGTCCCAGGTTCCTGAATCCCTTTGTGGCATTTGTATGTCCTGTTTCTTATACAGCTTCTGTTCTTCCTAGGTTGTCATTCAAACCCCTCATGGGCTTCTCTGCCTCCTCCAGACTTACCTCCTCCAAGCCCAACCCCCTCCCAGACTGCAGGAAGAACTTTTTAAAATCAAGCCAAGACTGACACACTATACTCCTGCCTGAAACCATCCATCAGTGGCTGGCACGCCAATCACAGGCATCAAGATAAAACCCAATGCTTAGACTGTGTTCATAGATGCCTGATACCTGGCCCCAACTTGTCCTTGTACCTTTTATCCCCCATGGCAAATGCCCCATATATCCGCTCCAGCTAGAGCTGAGGTCGCATTCACCTTTGAACATCTGAACTGTCGCATCTGCTCCTGCTAGCTATGCCCTTCTCCTCTTCCAGATCCTGTTCCCTTCTTGTGGACTTCCTTCAGCTCTTGCCCCATGGCTATTGCTACCCAACAGAATTCAGCTCTCCACTCTCAGGACCCCGCTGTCTGCACTCATCTGTACTCTATCCCTTTCTCCGGGAGCCTAGGAACTCCTTAATGCTTGTCTACCTCAACTTTGAATTTTTATTAATTTATTTTTATTTATGTGTATGAATGTACTGTCTGCATGCAGGTCTGTGCACCCGTGCCATGCAATACTGCGGGGTTCAGAAGAGGGCGTCGGATTCCCCTGGAACTGGAGTTTTCCTGGAGTTGGAGTTACAGATGGTTCTCAGCCGCCATGTGGGCACTGGGGATCGAACCCGGGTCCTCCGCGAGAGCGGTCAGCGCTCTCAATGGCTAGGCCATCTTTCTAGCCCCTCGACCTCAACTTTGTAGACCTGAGTGGAGCCTAATACCCAGCACACACAGAGATCCAATGGAGAGATGAACAGATAGATGGATGGAGATATGAATGGGGAACTGAATAGTCAAAATTCCAAATGAACTCACAAATGGACAATTCTTTGTGAGAGTTAGTCCAGCCCAGAAAGTACCAGTATCAAGAAGAGCTGAGATATGCAAATGAATTCCAGGGCAGCCAATCAAAAGTTGACTGAAGTTGGGCATAGTAGCATATGCCTTTAATCCCAGCACTCCTCTGGAGGCAGAGGCAGGTGGATCTCTGTGAGATCAAGGACAGCCTGGTCTATATGTTGAGTTGCAGGCCAGCTGGGGCTACTAGGGGAGACCCTATCACAAAACCGAAACCAAATTCCCAGTTGTACATCACTGTCATGTGTACACAGTCCTCTGTTCTTTCAAGTAATCTGGTGACATAGGGGTCACTCTTACCCATATGTATAAGGAAGGAAGTCAAGGCTCAAAAAGCTTATGAACATTAGCTGAGATCTCCTAGCCAAAAGAGCAGCACACCAGTCCCCAGCCAAAGCCTACCCAGCTCCCCAGTCCACATCCTGTGTGCCCATCAAAAGCCTTATGATCCCTCTTCTCAGAATCTGCTTCTTTGGGACAGACCCCAGCTGCTTCTCTGAGCTGCACAAGATCCATCCAACACTAACAGGGAAATGAGGGACAATGAAAACATCTGACTGTGTCCAAGCGGAACTCATAGACACATGCTGCTTGCCCGCAAATGACTGATAGAATGGAAACTGACAAGACATCACCCGCTTGTGGTGTCGTCGATGACTGGTTAACATGGATATTGTGTTGATTCCTGCTAGATGGAAGAAGGTGTCACTTATCGTTAATGGAGTGTCACACGTATGCTTGCCTAAAGGAAAATGCTCTTTTGGTTGTTCCTGTTGTTCTCAATTTTCTCCTTATTTTACAGCTGTAAAAAAATAAAAGATCAGCAGAAAGGACAACTCCACCTAGGGGTGGGATGGGAAGGCATCTGTCTGATTTAGCTCAAAAGCCAGTCAAAACATGGCACAGGGCCAGGATGGCTGCTGGGTACAAAGTGCTGGGTGCATCCAGGTCTCTCTCTGGGGTTGTGGATCAGAACCTCAGAATCCAGGAACCATGGCTGCAGGCATGAGAGTCCAGTCAGTATTGCCATGCTCGGGGACAGCTACACTTACCTCTGCTCATCTGGAATGATTCAGAAATATATTCACAAATCACATCATGGACAGTACTGAGCACTTCGCCAGGTGCTTTAGAGTGTGCCGAGTACATGCTTTACCCTAATGCAAGCCCTAAACCCATCCCAAGACTCTGATGCAGATGCATAGTCCTGATCCAGGAGTTCTAAATCCCCAAAGGCTTAGGAATCAAATCTTTGTTTTCATAAGTTAGGTGAAAATTTATTTGCTGAAATGACTTGCTATCCACATTATATTTTAAAATATTCACTATTTATATTCATTCATCCATTCATGCATGCATGCATGTATTCACTGACTATTTTTTTTGAGACAGGGCCTCACCATGCAACCCAGTCTGTCCTCAAATTCACAGTCCTCCTCCACAGCTTCTACCTTCTAAGTGCTGGGATTACAGACATGCAGCACCGTGCAGCATATTCCTCCTTTTGTTACAAAAATGCCAAAAGGCTTGATTTGAGGGTGCCACCCAGTCTCTGCTGGGGTGTTATATAAATATACGTATGTCGCCTTTCTTAAAGAAATCAGTAAACCTGAATTTTAAAATCTATTTGCAGCCAGGCATGGTGGTGCATGCCTTTAATCCTAGCACTCGGGAGGCATAGACAGGCGGATCTTTGTGAGTTTTGTGAGTTCAAGGCCAGCCTGGTCTACAGAGTGAATTCCAGGACAGCTGGGGCTACAGGGAGACCCTGTCTCAAAAAGACAAAAAAAAAAAAATCTATTTGGTCACAAGGACTACAGATAAGAGGTTGTGTAACTCATTTTATGGATAAGGAAATAGACTCAGAGAAGTTAAGGAGCTTGCCTGAAGCTGCACAGCTTCAAAGTAGCAGGTGAGAATCTGCTACTGTTTCATTCCTTCCATGTGCCCCATCCTCCAAGCAAGCCCAGCAATTCAACCCTATTGGTCATCTTAGACAGCTCAGAGGCAAGGCCCCCCTCAAATCAGAGGGCCATAATAAAAGTGCTTTTAGTAAAACAAACTGGGCAATATAAACCTGCACTTAGAATGCGTCAGTCATAGTTAAGGACCAGCTTCCTATGAATGACTAGGATCCAGACTTGAGCTAGAGCCTCCCATTGTAAAGGTAACATCATCTCCTGGCAATGCCACAGGACCACAACAACTAAGTCTTGGTCATATGGTCCTTTGAGGATTACTTATCCAAACCAAGATATTTCCTAAGCAGCTATATGGAAAAAAAAAAAAAAAACTCATATAGATGAACAGATGACTGATGAATGGATGGTGTTGCTAAGACTCATTCCTTTCTTGGGTGATATTTATCTGCCCCCTCCTCCTAAGATCTCAATGATAAACCAAGGTGCAATTCACTATAGTTCACCTGGGGGGAACTGATAAGTTTCTTGGACTTACTTACAGAGCACAAATTCCTTACAAGGGTCTGGGTGCTCCTCCCCATAAGGCCGCACAGGAAAGTCCTCACCCAGCATGATGGCTTCCCCATAGTCACACAGATGGAGCCCTTTCCCTAGTCTTCTCAGCCTATATAATCCAGCCCCTCCCCAAGGCCATGTTAAATTATGGCAAAAGTGCATATGATGAGTTGAGAAGAGTGGCTGGATGCTCAGGCGAGGGTCTCATGACCCTTCCTGCCCCTCCTTCTATGAAGGGACATCAACAGTCAACAAGGCCAATCATGATCTATTGTAAAAGGCAGCACAGCTGAGTTGCTGAAAATGGCACCTGATGGGCTCAGAGGATACTCCTGTACAACAAATGGATAGGAGATAGATGACTGATTGATGATAGGTAGATAGGCAGGTAGATGGACAGACAGACAGACAGGATTTGGGAGATGGCTAAGCACCCACATAAGAAGCTGGGCATGGCAGCACACACCTGCAATCTCAGTACTAGGAAACTGAGATAGAAAGATTCCAGGGGTTTAGGGGCCACCTAGTATAGCCAGTGTGGTGAGCTCCTGTCTCAAAATAGGAGATTGACAGACGAAGACACCTAACATTAACCTCTGGCCTCCATAAGCACATCCATAGGCACTTGTACTGTCATACACATGTGAAAACACACAACACAAAATCATAGTTTAAAAGATGATAGGCCATACATGGTGGCTCACGCTTTTAATCCCAGCACTCAGGAGGCAGAGGCAGGTGGATCTCTGTAAGTTCAAGGCCAGCCTGGTCTACAGAGTGAGCTCCAGGCCAGCTGGGGCTACTACAGGGAGACCCTGACTCAAAACGACCACAATAAAAAAAAAAAAAAAAAGAACAGATGATAGATGTTGATAACAGATGGATGATGACAGAGACACACTTTACTTCATGTTTTAACGTCTTTAAAATGGGAACCCTTCTTGCTCAAGATCCATAATTTTTTCATTTGTTTATTTATGTATATGTGTTTTGCCTGTGTGTGTGTGTGTGTGTGTGTGTGTGTATATACACCTGTGTGTGCAATGCCCACAGAGGCCAGAAGGGGGCATAAGATCCCCTAGGACTTGAGTTAGGGCCAGCTGTTAGCTGTCATGTGCATGCTGGGAACTGAATCTAGTCCTCTGGAAGAGCAGCAAGTGTTCTTAACCACTGCACCATCTCCCCAGCCCCGAGATCAGCATGTTTATATAATGTTTATGTTGTAGCTGTTACCAGAAAGAAGGAATTCACCCAGTGCTGTCTCTGTTTCCATTACAGCATCTTTGAAATGAGGGAATATGGCATGACCATTTTGGAAGAAGTGGATGCATTTCCCCCACTTGGTCTCAAAGAAGAAAGTAAGGCAAGAGCAAGTTACAGACTGAAGCCGTGCTCATATGCATCTCCACGTGGAGGCCACGTGTTCCCTGGCTTTGGAACTTTAAGACCAAACACCAACCCTGGGGGCATTACCCTTCCTAGAGAAGAGCTTGCAAGGATTTTTATTTGCATTTCAAAACCCTAACAAATGGCTACAATCCACCACTTTGGATTTTTTGCTAATTAGTTTTACTGGGTGCTCTGTCACCTTGAGGAAAAGCCAAGGATTTTAACCTTCAAAACTAGCAGCAAGGCAGGTCAGAAGGCATTTCAAAGAGTCCAAGTATACTGGAAGGTAATTGCTCAGCCTGAGAGTGTTGTCAAAGAAAAGCAAGTCCCATCCCTTGGGAGAACAAGTCTCAAAACTAAACTCTCCCCAATCTTCTACCTGAGAAAAAATATTAAAATGGATTTGCCTGTAAAGGCAAAGAAATAAATGGTGAATTGAATATTTTCACCCTATTTAAAACCCTTCCATGGCTTCCCAATGAACTTGGAATAAAGTCTGGTTTCCTGTCTGAGGTTTTCTGGGGTTGGTGTGAGCTATCCCCTGTCCACTCTTCCAGTATCTTTTCTTTCCAAGACCCCCTTCCCAGTGTGTGCTTCAAACATGCTAGTCTCCTTGTTTATTTTTCACAGACATGTCAAGTATAATCCTGCCTCAAGCACTTTGCACTTGCTATTCCTCCTGCCAGAAATGATCAACCGCACCAGGGGTACCAGAGAAAGTGCTAGCATGAGTCAGCCAGAGCAAAGGATGCATTTTTCCAACCCCAGCAAAGGAATCCATGGGCTAGCTAACAGCAGCCTTGCTTCCTCACCATGATTCGCCCATTCTTAGAATAAATATTAATTGAGCACCTCCTATAAACCCAGGCCTAGTCTAAGCACTGAGATTACAGCCTTGAACAACAGACAAGGCTTTCAGGTTTTAGAAGCACACATACTAGGAGGATGTAATGTTCACTTTGAGATTGAAATGGAAACTGTTACCGATGAATACTCAACACAAAGGGTTGTGATGTGTTGAAGGAAGAAGGCAGGGCTTTCCATATAAAGGAAACCCAAGGTGTAAATTCTTATAAAAGCCCCAAGGAGTAAACACCAAGTCATGTAGGGCCCTGGAGGTTAGAGTGAATTGAGTTTTATTTGAAGGGAGTTGTGAAACTATATGAGATCTTGCCAGGTGTGGTGGCAAATGCCTTTGATCTCAGCACTCAGGAGGCAGAAGCAGGTGGATCTCTGTGAGTTCAAGGCCAGCCTGGTCTACATAGCGAGTTCCAGGACAGCTAGGGCTATAGATAGATCCTGTCTCAATAAATTAATAAATAAATAAATAAATTAATTAATTATCTGCAGTCTTAAGCAGAGAGGGATCTGGTAGGCCATGACTCTAGGGATTTTCAAATGAATTCCTTGCATTGGTGGCTGTGTGTCCTATAGTTGTACTGTCAAGAATGGTAGTCACTGGCCACGTGACTACTGAGCACTTGAAACATGGCAAGTGTGACTGAGAAACTGAATGCTTAATTGCATTCTCTAATTAATTTCCTTTTAAACGCTCATGTGTGGCTGGCAGTTACTCTATTGATCAACACAACTCAACTGCTGGGTGAAGAATAATTACGGGGCGTGGGAGAAGAAAGACAAGACTAGAGACAGGAAGATTAATCAGGAGGCTGTGCAGCCATCCCGGCCAGGGATGTGACCAGACATGGAAGCAGAGATGCAAGAAGAAAGAATGCATCTGGCTAGGAATATGGTGTGGGGAGAGACAGGAGAGGGAGCGGGAGAAAATGAAAAGCCAAAAGCCATGGATTAACACCCAGACGTTTGGTTGCAGCAGCTGGATTGCTAGTGGTGCCATTTTGGTATGGAAAAGGCTAAAGAGGAGGCAAGTCTCAGCAATGAAACAAAACTCAACACGAACACTAGATTCTATACAAGTCTTCATGTGACAGGATCACTCTTGACATTTGGGCCTCAAATGTCAGCTCAAATGTCACCTCCTCAGAGGGGACTGTCACACTCCCCTTTAACCACTGCCTTCACCCCACCACTTCATCATTACCTCTCAATTCTCACGTCATTTTCTTCGATGTGCTTCTCTGTACTTACCTGACCTCAACTGCATTCCCACCCTGTTCTCCAAACACAGCAAGCACAACTCCTCTGCACCCCCCTCCCCCGCAGCTCCACTCAGCTGGAACAGTACATGATACCTAACAGCTACTCGTAATATATGTCAAACTCCTTAAAAGTGGATAAATATCCTTACTTGGCCAAGCAAAATATGACTAAAGGTTCAAGTATCTATATCTGGTTGGAATTTCACACAACATAAAATAGTAGAAAACCAAGTATGTTCATATGCATGGCCCAGATATAAATGAATATATTCTGTTTGGAATTATCTACCAGAACTCTGTTTATTCTGAAAACTAAGTATAACTTCCAGGTAATGAGCCATGTCATTTGACATATACAAAAGCAAGATGCTAACTGGTGTGGGAACTTCAGCATTAAGGTCCCGCTTCTCTCTGAGGTATTTAGAGAGTGTTGAAGTGCATGAAATGAAGGCAGGGAGTGCTGGATTCTTAGCAACCTGACAAACCTAAAAAAAGGAACTCTCTATTTGGGAATTTTCTCCATCAGATTAGCCTGTGGCCCTGTCTGTGGGCCACTTTCTTAATGGTGGGTTGATGTAAGAGGGCCCTGCCCACTGTGGGAGGTGCTAATCCTGGACAGATGAGTCTGAGCTAGAAGAGAATCTGGTGAGCCAGGCCCAAGGAGCAAGCCAGTAAACAATACTCTTCCTTGGTCTGTGCTTCAGTTTGCCACCAGGTCCCTGCTCAGGATCCTGCCCTGACTTCCCTCAATAAAGGACTGTACTGTGAGCAGGTTTTGGTCACAGTGTTTATCACAGCAATAGAAAGTAACTAGGACAGAAATTGGTACCAGAGAGTGGGAGATCACTGTAAGAGACCTGACCAAGCTGTTTCAGGGGAGGACCATGGAAATGTTCAGACCTTTGGGCTGGAAACGCCATTGAGTGCTTAGAGCTCAAATGCTCAAAATGCTGAGAGAGATGGAGATGATGGAAGCCTGGCTTGTGAAGTTTCAAAGACACTAACAGAAACATTCATGAGATATTTTGAATTGAAAATCTGTGGTTTCTGGTCATCTGGGGCTGAAGAATCAGCTGTGATTAACAAGAGACCAGAGGCACTGAACTGAAACTTTTGGTGGGACAATTGATGCTGGTTAGCAAGGGCTGAAAGATCAGCTGTTATTATAAGAGACCAGCATCACTGAGGTGTCGTCAGCACACAGAAGCTGTGGGTCTGAGACGCCATCTCAAGCTGTCAGCAGGACTGGTAACGTGTCTCCTACATGGTAGTGGATTTGAAGGCATGAAGGGAAGGAGTCATGGAGAACAGCTTGACACTGTGAGAGGCCAGGGGAGGCCAATGGTGAAGGTGTGGCTTCAGTTGAGGTAAAGGCTCCCAGGACTGAAGGGGTCATGGAGAGGATGTGAAGCCTCCACCACGTGAGGCCAGGAGAGGCCATTATTGAGGATCTACCCTCAATTGCAAGGGAGACCCCAGCATACTGGAGAGGCCAGGTTCATGGGGTGACCACCAAGGGCATTGACAGGTGTGGAGTGGAGTTAACCTCAGTCTATGTGCTGTGCATGGCAGAGCCAGAGAGATGGAGCTGTTTAAGCCCTTTGGAGCCCAGAGGATTGTGAGTGAATCCCAGATGACCAAAATTGAGTTACATTGCTGGACTTTGGTTTTCTTAAGTGTACCCAGTTCATCCCTCTGGAAATAGCATAGTGCATAACTTGTTTTGAATTTTAGAGATTTGGAGCCCACAGTTAAGGGACTTAAAAAAAAAAACTTTGAACTTTAAAGTGTTTGAATTTTTTAACAACTGTAGGACTTCTAATGTTATACTATATTATAGTATTAAGATTAATGTGAGATCTTGGGGATAAGAAATGGAAAGGGTATACTTAATATTGATGTGTTTGTGTGTCAAGTCGACAAAGAGTCAATTGTGCTGGCCTCAGTGTCGATGTAATACACCTGAGAAGAGGGAACCTCAGTTTAGGAATTTCCTCCATCAGATCAGCCTGTGGGAACTGAAGGCAAATACTCCAAAATCTTTGAGTCCTAGAGTGGACTTCCACATCCATCATTCCAACACATTAACCATTTAGCAGAACTCTGAATGGTTCCTGAGTCTCCTATCCTGACAGACTAGATTCTCCCTGAAAACACATTGCAGCCCACAACACACACTGTCTCCCTCATGGACTTCCACACCCACAGACGCAGACAGAACTCCTCTCACCTCACACTGGCTTTCAATCCTGAAAACACATTTCCTTTTCTTCTTCATGGGCTCCCAAAATGGGATTGTTTCTGCTAAAACCAATCCTGTGTGCTGGATGATCAACCTCAGAAAATTGGTACATGTTCCACTAAGACGAGAGACAAGGAGAAGAAAAAAGTTTCAATTTCAACTGTTACTCATGTGACCTGCAAAGTGAGGCACACCCTCTTTCTCACTCTAATCCCAATTTTTAAAGAAAAAATTAGAACAGAAGGTATTCACTGCACTACTTCCAAAGGTCATTTTCTTTTTTTAAAATTTTATTTATTTATTTTTTTATGTGTATGAATGTACTGTCTGCATGTAGGCCTGTGCACCCATGTCATGCAATGCCGCGGAGGTCAGAAGAGGATGTCGGATTCCCCTTGAACTGGAGTTCTCCTAGAACTGGAGATACAGATGGTTCTCAGCAGCCATTTGGGTGCTGGGGATCGAACCCAGGTCCTCTGCAAGAGCGGTCGGTGCTCTTAACCGCTAGGCCATCTCTCCAGCCCCCAAAGGTCATTTTCAATTTGCCATCAGAAATCTTCCCTTGCTTTACTTCTTAACAAATTTTCTCAGCAGGGCTTTTGTGTCACCTCGATTTCCAATGGAAATTATGGCCAATATAACGTTTTTTAAAAAATAACTGGAATGCATTAAAGATTTAACCATGAGTCATTACAGGCATTGAACCAAGGTATAATTTTGCAGCCCTCGGCTTGATATATAGACATCCGAACAAAGAAATAATCTGTGGAATAACCGATATCGACAGAAAGAGTAAGAGACAAAAATACCAGATATGAAAAACAATATTGCTTTCCATTGATTTGGAAATAATCAAAATGAGTAACTGTCTAGCTAGTATCTACTAAATGGAATGTCATGCACACACTCAAAACTTTTTTAGGAAGAGTTTTGAATAGCATGAGAAGAGTGAATATTATAATATCTGGTTAAATGAAATAAAGCAAAGTGCATGATAATCTTTACAGGGTGGTTTGAATTACATGAGAACACATAGACAACCTTAAACTAGGCCTGTGAAAGTACAACCGACAACTATGTTTGAGTAACCAGAAAACATTATTTCCTAGTGTTTTTCTACTTTCCTATATTTTTATTCTTTTTTAAAATTTTATTTATTTATTTATTTATATTTATTTATTTATATGAATGTACTGTCTGCATGTAGGCCTGTGCACCCATGTCGTGCAATGCTGCGGAGGTCAGAAGAGGGTGTCAGATTCCCCTGGAACTGGAGTTCTCCTGGAATTGGAGTTACAGACGGTTCTCAGCCGCCATGTGGGTGCTGGGAATTGAACCCAGGTCCTCTGCAAGAGCGTCGGCGCTCTTAACCTCTAAGCCATCTCTCCAGCCCTCCTACATTTTTTAACTATGTAGGGTAGGTGAATATTTGTTTAGCAAAATCTTTCAGTCTAAAAAACTTTAATATCTAAAATTCATAAATTTATTTTGTGAAAACATTTTCTATGAAAGTTTCTCTGTTGGGAGGGAGGAAATTCAGTGGGTAAAAGCACTTGCTGCATAAGAGTGAGGTCCTAAGTTCAGATCCCAGCAGCCACATAAACAGCGGGGCGTAGCTATGCACAAACCTATGCCCAAGTTCTGTGAGGACAGAGACAGAGGACTGGCTACCAGCCCTGCTCCAGGCTCAGTGACAGACACTGCCTCACTAGAATATGGCAGAGGATAATAGAGCAGAACACTTGGCATCCTCCTTGGGCCTGTGCTCAGGCATCTGCACACATGTGTATATATACCACACACGTGTGCATATACCATATATATATATATATATATATATATATATATATATCACTCACGTAGTCACACAGGCTTACACAAAATAAATAGCAGTAATAATCATCATTGTCATCATCATCATCATCACCCAGATTCTATCTTAAACTACCCTTTTGGCATACTAATGCTTGAGACAATGAAGAAGAAATTGGCACTAACTGTATAACCATCCCTAGTTCCAAGGACGGCTAATAAAGGTTTCAGGAAGCTCTGCTTTTGAAGGTTACAGTTGACTGAGGAGTCGGGAGGTCTAGCTGTTTCCCAGAGATCTTGGGAGAATCAATAAGGCATCTAAAGGTGTCATTCCAGTTTGCTGAGAAGAGAATGAATGGCTCAGGAATGGAGTGAAAGCTCTTGGTCATGTCACATGCATTCACAAACATCATATGTGGTCCTCCTGCCACGGGCCCTAACTCCAGGGGTTTCATCCACCCAGATGACTAAGTTTCTGTCTTATCCCTTCAAATCCTAGAAAGGACATGGAGTTGGATTTAATTATTGAGAAACTGTAATGTGCGTCGGCTGAGTTTCTTAGATACTATTTTCTAAATGAGATTACTGAGTCAAAAGACAGGAAAATGCTTGAAGACCTTTAACATGTCCTTCCAAACTTTCTTTTAAAGCTAATTTTATTACATTTATTTATTTTATGTGTATGTATGTATGTACATATGGGTGAGTACATGCTATGGCATGCTTGAGGAGGTCAAAGGACAGCTTTGTGCAATCAGTTCTCTCCTACCATTAGGGTCCTGGGGATTGAACTCGGTCATCAGACTTGGCAGCAAGCATCTTTATCCACTGAGCCATCTCACCAGACTTCTAAATTTTCTTAACAAATGATATATGAGTTTACATGTCCACAGACATGGTATATAAATAACTATTTCATTATAGCTTTGGCACCTCTGGCAATTTTAGGAAATTTTAGAAAACTGTCAATCTTGCAAGAAAAAAATGAAAATGAATAACCTAAATATGATCAATCAAAATTATTATCACAGCAACTGATTTAGCCCTGGCAGCCGACCTATTAGCTTTTCTTTTGAGGAAATGGAATGAGAGTCTGTGGGAAAAAAGTCAAAACAACAACACAGTTACAAAAGAAACCATGGGCTGGAGAGATAGCCTAGCGGTTAAGAGCGCCGACTGCTCTTGCAGAGGACCCGGGTTCGATCCCCAGCACCCACATGGCGGCTGAGAACCGTCTGAAACTCCAAATCCAGGAGAACTCCAGTTCCAGGGGAATCCAACACCCTCTTCTGACCTCCGCGACATTGCATGACACGGGTGCACAGACTTGCATGCAGACAGTACATTGATACACATAAAAAAAAAAAAAAAAAAAGAAACCAAAGACCATTCAAGACCCCAAGTTTCAAATCCAAGTTTCTAAACAGATGGGTGGAGAGAGCAGAGGACTCTAGCAGTAGTTACTAAGTCTTTTCAGTACCATAGTCTTTCTTTATGCTCTGAATTCACCCTCTGAACAATCTTGGGAGGACCTGCATTTATAGACATTAGGAAAAAGATTAAAAATGTCAATAAAGGCAATGTGATGTCTGCTATATGCTCAGAAGGTTTAAATGCGGAAATGTCTAGACTAAATTTGCTTTCTCCTTTTGTTTCCATTTCAGTGTTTTCTTTTTGTATTTTATTTGTTATTTTATCCTATGTGTAAGAGCGTATTACCTGTATGTCTGTAAGTGCAACCATGTCATGCAATGCCTGTGGAGGTCAGAAGAGGGTGTTGGATCCCATGGAACTGGAGTTACAGAAGTTGTTAACCACCATGTGAGTGCTGAGATTCTAACCCTGGTCCTCTGCAAGAACAGCCAGTGTGCTCTGAACCACTGAGCCATCTCTCCAGCCCCTCAGTGTTTTGTTTTCATTTTATTTATTAGACTCACTGATTTAAAAGTATTTGTAACACAGTCCCAGAAAAACAAATGTTATCCCTCATCTGTGGATGCTAGCACCAATTACCTAATTGTATGGCAAACTGAGCGACGTTAATGTGATCTGAAAACAACTGTGCTCTTATATTGTAGAATCCCTAAAAAAAATAAACAAAGGAAAAAAAGTATTTGTTACAATAAATATTAAAAATAGTTTTTAAGTGCCTTTAGAGAGGAAAGTATCCATAATCTACCACTCAGGGCAAAGAAATGTTAAATTTTTGCCTCATTTTCTTCTATTCACTTATACAGGGTTTTGCATATTTTAAATCAGAAGGTAATATATCTGAAAGTGAGTTTACTATTTGTGAGTGTGTGTGTCTGTGTCTGTTTGTGTCTGTATCTATGTCTGTGTCTGTATCTATGTCCGTGTGTGTGTGTGTGTGTGTGTGTGTGTGTAGTTCTAGAGCAACACACAGGAAGTGTGTTGGGGAAGTGACCATTCACTGAGCTACATCCTCAGCCCCTTTTCACAAAGTTGTCCGGGCTGGCCCTGAGCTCACTCTAGTCCACGCCAGGCTCCTGGTACAGTCTCCCAAGCAGGCAGAACTAGCAGGCCTCTACCACCAGGCCTGGCTAATTTTTCAATTAAACATAGTGTGATATTTCGTGAAGATAGCATTCAATATTATTTGAAATGATCATTCCTTTTTTCATCTGCAGATGATTCCAGAAAATGAAACTCTCATAATTACTTTAAGCATTCTTTATGTCTAGACATTTTAATTTGTTTCTCTTATTTTTTCCATCCCAAATGATGTAATAAAAACAATTGTACATTACCTTTTATATGTATCACTAAGTATTCCATAAAAATAAACAATTTCTGGAGCTGGAATTATAGGCTCAGTATATTTGTACATTTTAATTTCTTTTTTAAAATATCTTTTATTTTATTTTATTTATTTTTGTATGTGTATGAATGTACTGTCTGCATGTAGGTTTGTGCACCCGTGTCGTGCAATGCCGCGGAGGTCAGAAGAGGGTCTCCAATTCCCCTGGAACTGGAGTTCTCCTGGAATTGGAGTTACAGACGGTTGTTAGCTGCCATGTGGGTGTTGGGGATCAAACCCGGGTCCTCTGCAAGAGCAGTCAGTGCTCTTAACCGCTAGGCTATCTCTCCAGCCCCACATTTTAATTTCTAAAACTGCACACAGGGGCTGGAGAGATGGCCTATCGGTTAAGAGCACCAACTGCTCTTACAGAGGACCCAGATTCGATCCCCAGCACCCACATGGCAGCCAAGAACCATCTGAAACTCCAATTCCAGGAGAACTCCAGTTCCAGGGGAATCCGACACCTTCTTCTGACCTCTGCAGCATTGCATGACACGAGTGCACAAACCTGCATGCAGACAGTACATTCATACACATACAGAAATAAATTAAAAAAAAAACACTAAAACTGCACACATTCACGTGACATTTCAGTTAATGGCATGCTGCAAAATAAGTCATGGGGTTCCAAAAGGTTATAATGGAACTGAAATGTTCCTACCACCTAGAGACATGGCCTCTGTAGCACTATGGCATGATGCCTTATTCATGCTTGTGATGACAGTGGTGTAGACTGGGTATCAGTCTGATGAAAAGTACAGCATTAGCATATACAGTTATGCACGATACATAATATCGATAATGATACTAAGCTATGTTAGTGGGTGAGATGAATTTAACAGTGTGCTTGTCCGGTAATTTTGAAGACTACTCCTACTTTTGGAAACAATATGGCATGTTCCCCCAGAGCAACCTCCTATCAGTCCTCTTTACTTCTGATCACGTCAAGAGGCCACACAGAAGTCACTGACCTACACCAACTGCGTGCGTGAGCACTGTGATGTTCCCAGGGCGATGAAACAGCCTAGGAGCACGTTTCACAGATGTGTCCTGTTGTTAGGCAGTGGGAGACTTCAGGAAACAGCCCTCCTAAACACTGCAGGAACTTATACACTTGAATCATTTCAGTCACAATAATATCATTGTTTAAATCGTTGTCAACATAAATGGAGAAAAATGATACTCTGTGTGTGTGTGTGTGTGTGTGTGTGTGTGTGTGTGTACATGTGTTTTCATGCTTGTGCAAGTTCACTTGTATAGGTGGGAGTGTACATGCACATGCGGGCACTTTCTTTTTCTTTACCCCCTTTTTTTTATTTTGAGCTCTTTCATGGACTTGGCCTAGAGAGGGCTCCCCCTGCCCCAATTTGGCTAAACTGACTAATCATAGATCTGTCTCTGCTTCCCCCCCATTGGCATGGCCGGACACCAGGCCTAGCTACTTTTCAGCATGTGTCCTAGGGACTGAACTCAAGTCTTTGTGCTTGTGAAACAAGCACTTCACACACTGAGTCACTGCCTCAGCCCCTGTGTATTCTTTTTAAACTTACGTTTCAGTTCTAAGTCTGGGTTATTAGTCCCCCCCCCAACTTTTATCAGCTGGAAATCATTCTTATACAAATTAGCCACTTACATCCCTTTTCCCAGTGTTCTATCAAGACACTGGTCTTTTGTTGTTTACTACTTTTCTTTATATATTATGGCTGACTACTGCGAATCCTCTACATCAAAAATATTTTCCTCAGGTCGTCTCCTTTAACTGCGTCTGCATTTTGACTAACAAACATTTATGACTTTTATGTCACTAAATCCATCATCTTATAACCTTGTAATTTATTTCTTGGCTTTTAGAGTTGAAAATCCCTTGCTTCCCCCAGAGATCAAATAAATATTCACCTATATTTTCTTAAACTCTTGTCTTTCCTATTGCATGAGGCTGATTCTGATTTTATATGGGTGAAATGTCAAACAATAACTGAAATGTCTTTAAGGTTAAAAAAAAAAAGTAAAAATAAATCCACGTGAGAGACACAGACAGGTTGGCTGGCAGATAAATTATGGATGATCTTGCCCTGTTTGTAATCTCAAGAATGACAACTAACATGAGCTTCAAAAACCCTTAGAAAAGTCCTAAATCCCCTTATCCCAGGTCTCCATTCAGGGCTTTGTGGGGCCCCTAGTGCTGTGAACCCCCAGAAAGCTATGACATTTCACCCCAAAGGTGAAGGACTATAGATGCCCAAAGCATCAGTCCCCAAATCCCCAATCACCCAGAATTCCCAGAACAACCTCCACGTGTCCCACCCCAAATCTCCCCCCAGAGAAGTCAAGAGCACACAGGTCTGCCTCAAGGGGTCCTCCTGATGTTCTAGAAGCTGGAAGCATCATGCAAGTCTGCCCAAAGGGGTCTTCCTGAAAGCAAGCAATTAAAATTCACATCACAAAAGAAATGAGGCTTTTTTTATTCTAAACTGCAAAACGGTGGTGTGGTTAATCAGAGCAATTATAAATGGTAACATCATTATTCAAGCTTCTATTTCCAAACGGAGTCATTTAAATGAATACATTTTCTGCCTTGGAGCCGTAGCTGCCAGCGAGCCCTTAAAAAAAAAAATAAAGGAGAGGGAAAGAAAGGCAAACAGGAGAAGCCACTGGTACAAAGCCCCGAAGGGTGGGGCAGACCGAGGTCTGTCTTGAGGGGCTGAGAGCCCGGGGTGCAGCCTAGGTGCCAACCCAGTCTCAGTCCATGACCTTGGATGAGACCTCAGTTCCCACCTGTGCAGCTAAGGGAATAGAAAGACTTGGACCCAGACCTTTGAGACTTTCTAGTTCTGACATGGCAGCTCTAGGATTCCACAGCTTATTTTAAGATCTCCTTTTTCTAGACACTGCATCTGCAGCTTTATAGAACTCATGGATGTGTTAAATACATGATCTTATTCAAATAAGACAACTTGTTCAGAAGCTACTGGTAAATGGTGACAGCCTGGCCTCCCCCAAATGCAGCCACTTTGCATAAGGCCACTAAGAATCACAGAGGCGGGCTCCCATCATCACCGGCATTAGATGGGTCCTGGGTTCAAATCTTCTGCCTAGCTGGATTAACATTCATACAAACGTCTTCCTAACTGTACTTCCATTTTCTCAGAAATTGAGAATGTTTTCTCCACCCCTTGGAAATGTATGATAATCTCCTGGCCCTTTATCCAGTGTTACAACCCAAGAAATATCTTCCTCTATGACCTAAGAGCTCGAAATGTAAGCATCATGTAGCTAGTAGAGTGCTTTCAGGAAGACCTGGGTTTTATCTCCAACCATCAGCACACAAATAAGTTTAGGGGCTGGGAGGCACTCATACGGCTGTGATCCCAGCACTTAGAAATTGGGAGCCGGAGGGTTCCAAAGTCAAGGTAAACCTCGGATATATAATGAGTTTGAAGCTAGCCTGGGATGCAGGAAAATGCCTTGGAGAGGAAAGGAAAAGAATGGAAAGGAGAAGGGAAGGAAAAGGAAATAAAATAGAAGTGCTGAGCATGGTGGCACATGTCTATAATGCCACTGCTCAGGAGCCCAGGGCAGGAGTCTAAACAGCAAGATACTGTCAGGGGCTGAGGGTGGGGAGATATAGGGTGGGGAGATACAACTGACTGAGTCTATGGAAAGATGAAAGCCTAATTCAGAGTGCCTTAATCCAACTTTTAAAACTCTCCGCTACTTTGGTTTGTTTGTTTGTTTGTTTGTTTGTTTGTTTGTTTGTTTGTTTGTTGTTCAGCAGTGTCTCTCTAGTTCCAGCCCACCTGAAAGTCTCTGCTGGCTTTGATAACACAGAGATCCACCTGCCTCTGCCTCTGGGATTAAAGACACACACTGCCACACCCAGTGTCTCTGCTATTTTAAGACATAAGAACATTTACTTTTCCTTACCTATGGCCAATTAGCAAACACAGAGATGTAAGCACGCCCCTCTTAAAAACTCCCCACCCCTTCATTTCAGCATAGCTGAGCTTGACCACCCCCGTCACAATTGTCTTGAATTATATCTTTCTTGCTGTTTAAATTTGTCTCCGTGCAGTTTTCTCACAGTCAGTTACAACTGTGTGAACTCACCTCCTCCAACTTCCCTGAACCTCAAGGTTCTTGACAATGAATAGGAAGTATTAAGGTCCTTTTTTAAACAGAATGAGACCTCTGAAGTAATAAATTAGATCGTGCATGTGCCTACCACCATACAGCGTACCTTGCAATGTCTACCTCCCTATTACCATATCTTTAGGTGATCACCTCCCACACTAACTATACACTTGGTCGATAATCATCAACAAACATGCTACAAGAAGAGGCTTAAGCCAGGTGTGGTGCCACACTCCTTTAATTCCAGAATTCAGGAGGCAGAGGCAAGCGGATCTCTGTGAGTTCAAGGCCAGCCTGGTCTACAGAGTGAGTTCCAGGCCAGCTGGGACTACAGGGAGACCCTGTCTCAAAAACACCCCCCCTGAAAAAAAGAATAGGTTTAAAAAAATATATGGGGTCTGGGAGAAATTACAGAAACAGTAAAGTACTATGAAGACCTCAGCCTGAGCCCCAGAATCCATCTTTTAAAAGTGTTCAGTGTGGCAGTGTGCAGGTAATAGAGGTGAAAACAGGCAGATCTGACCAGTCAAATCTGGTGATCAATCTCCAAGCCATCAAGAATCTCTGTCTCAAAAACAAAGCATCAAGTCCCTGAGGAATGACACCTGAGCTTATCCTCTGACTTCCACAGATCATGCATACATATATACCTGTGCATGGGCACACACGCACACACACAGTGCACAGACATAGAGCTAGCCCTCTGGTAATACTTGGAATCCTCAAAAGCGATTGAGCTAGCCAGCTGGAGGGTGGGCACTCAGGCAGAGAAGAGCCAAGGCCTCCAAGGTAACAACCTGGCAAACACCAGGGGGTCATTTTCCACACGAGAGGTTCCAACAGAAGCCAAACAAGCTGGTTTAGCCCAGTTCTGAACAACTATTACCAGACCGACACAAATACAAAACAAGTGAAAAGCCTGTTATTTTTAAGCCACCGAATTGTGGGCTAATGTGTTACAAGGTGAAAACCATCGGACCAGGAGTCTGTGTGTTTCTTTCTTTTTCCCTTTTCTTAGGATGACTTTTGGATGCAGCTTAGGAAAGCTGAGCACTGGAAACCAAGTCACCAACATGATAAAACAGGGTGTTGTGCCCTGCAGGTGGGGTTCCTGCCAGCTACCCCCAGCTCCATAAGCCCGAGTTAGACCCCAAGGAACAAGGTATGGGCCTGCAAGTGTTAATGCCCTAATTTTGAAGGAAGAGGTGGTTTCCTGAAAATTTAATATATACATACATGTGGGCACCTCTCTTGTCTCAGACACCTCTGGCAAATGGGCACTTGGTCCTTGCAGTATAGAATTACTTCATTATGTGGGCCCAGAGATACCACCTTGGGGCTGTTTGCATCTAGATATCCTTATTCAATCAGTTTCACAATGCAGTTAGTGCTGGACTAAGGGGATAGATATACTGCTGAATAAGAAGCCTTCTGTCTATCTTCAGAGAGCTCAGTGTGCTGTGTATAGACCAAAATGGAGTGGATAACAAGCAATGTAACAATGCTGAACAGAGCTTGTAGAGGGTGGGCCGAGTTAGGCACCAGACACATAGTCTTGAGCAGGATGGACAGAGAGGTCTAGAGGTTTGAAACTAGAGGCAAGAGTGTGAAGGAGCCCATCATTCAAAACACTGAAAAGGTCTGTGGCAAAGGGAGTTAGGCCAAGGAAAGTGCTGGAAAGGAGAGCCACAGGGTTCAGTACCCAACTGGGCTTTGGCAACTGAAGGATCCCCATCCTTCCCATCCTCTCTCACACATGCCTCCTGGGGACATGTAATCACTGTCCCTTCCATGGAGGACCTAACGTTTCATGACCTATGGAAACTGGTATCACCATCACCTCCCACACTTCCCAGAGGAAAAGGCTTACCTGTTCAGGATGCACAGCCAGCCATGACCAGCGTACAGCTGGGCCTTGATAATGGAGACCCAGTCTCCAGCCTGGATCTGGTGCCTCTCTGCACTGTGGTCACCTCAACCTTCTTTTCTGCTCTTGTTTATTTGAAGCCCTCCCATCTTCTGTCTTCTCTGTGCACTGTTAAACTTTAGATCCCCAAAGGCCCTAACCACATATTTACTGGATGCCTCTCTGTTGTTCCTTGGGGTCTTGCTAACTCTGTGGGCTGGAACTTACCATAATGTTGGGTAGAAAAGGAAGATCCCTGTTGCCTGAGTGACTCTCTGCCAGTCAAAGCTAAGCTTCTGAGTGTTCTATCTCCATTG
This sequence comes from Rhizomys pruinosus, assembly GCA_009823505.1. Classification (NCBI taxonomy): domain Eukaryota; kingdom Metazoa; phylum Chordata; class Mammalia; order Rodentia; family Spalacidae; genus Rhizomys; species Rhizomys pruinosus. Next base: position 2,036,111 of record VZQC01000028.1, read on the forward strand.
TCCTGCTGTTTAATGCCTTTATCAGCAGTCCCAGATGTCTGAGCAGCTTCCCAAAGTCACCAAACTCCTCACCAAGGACAGTGCTACAGTGGGAGTTCAGATAGCAACAGGTGCTCCACCTCCCAGAAGTCCCTCGAGGATCCCAAGGCCACTACCACAGGACATCTATCTCCAAACTGTTCTCAGAACATTGGTGCAGGAGATGCTTGTGGAGTCTGGCCTCTTCCTAAGATCTAGAACGCTCATGTTACACTCCCAGGCAGAGCACATTCTCCCAAGAAAGTGGCCAGAGACTCAGCCCACGGCCCACTAGAGGAGGACGATGTGGTTCCAAGCCCTTTGGAGTTGGTACCTGTAGTCCCAACACCTAACTGAGGACCCTGCCTATGCTTCATTTCCTGTTTGGCTTCTGGCAGCCTAATTTTCCATACGCCTTAAGCTTATTATGGGTACAACTGCAAATTTTCCAGCCCCCATAAACCACAGTTTTCCTTCCTTCCATGCCATCACCCCATCCCCCCAATCATCCAACTCCATTTTGATCTCAGTCTCCTGGGCTCAAGTTGATGAGACAGGTCCACATACCCATGGGGCTTTACCTGCAGAACGGCACCGTGATCACACATATGCAAATGGACCAAGGTTGACATCCATATTGTATCCACATGTGTTTAATAGCATGCACAAGCACACAGCTCCCTAGGTTCATTAGGTTTGTTCATGTATGTATGAACATATGTGTACAAATGTGCATGTATATGCAGATAGTCTCTTTCTTTCTCTCTCTCTCTCTCTCTCTCTCTCTCTCTCTCTCTCACACACACACACACACACACACACACACACGTGTCCATAATTCACAAAGAAGTGACTTCCTAGATGTCACAAAAAGTCACCAAGAAACCAATGCAAGATTGGAATTGACAGCCCATATAAAGAAATAGGCGGAAAAGTCCTAAGCATACCAGTTAAAAGGCCTGCTATTGTCTATCACACAGAGGCTTGTAAAAAGCCAGCCTTATCTCTGACACAAATATAGCTCTCCTCTTTCTTCAGAAGGATTCCAATAAAGATAAGGGCTTTCTCATTATTCTAATGTGGAACAAAAACAATCTCCCGTTCCAAAATCAGCACACTGGCATAACACATCTTTAATTAACACTACAGCTTCTACCCCCATTGGCAACTTGAAGCTCCCCCCACAGTCCCTCGGTACATTTTCTTGAGCACCTACTATGGGCTTTCATGTACACTACTTTCTTTGGTTCCCACAAAAACTTCTCAGGGAGATAGCATGACTCACATTTTTTTTTTTTTTTTTGTCTTTTTGAGACAGGGTCTCCCTGTAGCCCCAGCTGTCCTGGAACTCACATGACTCACATTTTTAATGACAAGAAAGTAGACTTGGGGAAGTTCTTTACCTTGATCAAGTATTCTATGCTGTGCAGGAGGAACTTGGGTTTACCTGATATGGATGTCCATTCTCCTAGACTGTGGCCAAGGTAAGATGAAGCATGAATAGTGTGATGGTTAATACAGTCAACTTGATGTGATCTTGTATTACTCAGAAAACAAGTCTCCAGACCTGTCCATGAGGGATTATCTAGATTAAGTTCACTGAGGTGGGAAGACACACCTTAACCATGGGAGTACCATTGCATGGGCTGGAATCCTGGACTGAATAAAAAGGAGAACATGCGCTGAGTGCCAGCACCCAGTGCCTCTGCTTCTTGACTGCAGATGCAATGTGACCAGCTGCTTTCAGTCCCTGTTGTCACAACCTCCCATCATGATCAACTGCTCCATGGAACTATAAACAAAATAAATCCTTCAATCATTAAGTTGCTTTTGTTGAGTAGTTTCCTGAAGCAACGAGGAAGCAACTCATAAAACCATGAGGGTTAAAGAAAGCCTCGAGACTTAAAACCCACAAACAGAGGAAGGAATGACTGTCCATGGCAAATAGTGAGGGATAATGGCAGAGGTGGCAGGATGGCTCACAGACACAACCAACCTGCAGCCCACAGACTGGCCATAGTAACCACGAATAGCTATGACTGCGACCCATCAGGAAACCTTAAACTTCCTTAAAACATTTTTGTGTAGCTGGATCTCATGGTTCTCAGTGAACTTTGCAGATGACGTCTTGTCATAGTGTGAAAAGGTTGGACACGCCTTGCAGAGAGTCTTTGGAGGCAGGAAGGGTGGGTATCCTGTTGGCAGAGGAGAGCCAGTTGAGACAGCAGCAGATTCAGGAAGGAAGGATGTAGAGACATGAAGGTCGAATGGACATAATACACAAGGAGCAGGAGCAGGAGGGATCTTAAGAACACGGAGGGGGATTGGAGAGATGGCCTAATGGTTAAGGGCGACGACCGCTCTTGCAGAGGACCCGGGTTCCATCCCCAGCACCCACATGGCAGCTGAGAACCATCTGTAACTCCAATTCCAGGAGAACTCCAGTTCCAGGGGAATGAACACCCTCTTCTGACCTCCTCGGCATTGCATGACACAGATGCACAGACCTACATGCAGACAGTACATTCATACACATACAAAAATAAATAGGGGGCTGGAGAGGTGGCCTAGCGGTTAAGAGCACCGACCGCTCTTACAGTGGACCTGGGTTCGATCCCCAGCACCCACATGGTGGCCGAGAACCATCTGAAGCTGCAATTCCAGGAGAACTCCAGTTCCAGGGGAATCCGACACCCTCTTCTGACCTCCGTGGCATTGCACGACACGGGTGCACAAACTTGCATGCACACAGAACATTCATACACATACAGAAATCAAATTAATTAAAAAAATTAAAAAAAACAAAACAAAAATAAATAAATAAAAAATTTAAAAAAAAGGGCATGGAGGAAGGGAGATTGGCAATCAGGACCTTGAACAGCAGCCTAGGAGCCTGAAGGCTCATTCTTTCAGCCCTTGATGGCCACACAACCTGTGTCAAGCTATACACTAGGACTTGTAGACACAGTGAACTAGGAACTGCACAGAACCAAGATTGCTATTGTAAGGAAGCTTAGCATGTGTGATAGGAGACATCAAAATAAAAAAAACATAGTGGGCAGGGTGGCACATGTCTTAATCCCAGCACTCAGGAAGCAGAGGCAGGTGGATGTCTGTGAGCTCAAGGCCAGCCTGGTCTACATAGTGATTTCCAAGCCAGCTGGGGATACAGGGAGACCCTGTCCCAAAAACACCAAAAAAAAACCAAACAAACCAGGAAACATGATAAGAAGTTCAATTATATAAAGTTGATACCATGGAGAAGAAACAGTTAAGGCAGATGAAATCAAGGAAGCAGCAAAGGCTCATCATTCTAGAAGAATCCTCAGGGTTGGCCCAAAGAGGACGTGAGGAAGATATCAGAGAGGAGGTATAACAGCTACTATGGTGTCAGCAACAGCCGGTGTAAAAGCCACCAGGCGGTGTGTCTCCTGGTTCAGGGAACAGCCCAGTAGCCAATCCAGGTGAAATAAAGTGAATGAAGGGGAGAAGGAGGGCCCTGGTCTAAATTTACCCCTGTGAACCACAGGTGCTTTAAAAGGTAGAACAGAGAGGATCCGATTAGTGTGATCAGACAATGAGGCCCACTCACTGGTGGGGGAGCATTCCATTCATCTCTTTAAGTCACTCAGTTCATGAACTGGGCCACAGGGAGAAAAGTCAGTCTATTAACATGATATTAACCAGCACTTGACATTCATGGGACATCTCGGGCCTGTGCCAATTAACATTTCCTCACCATGTGCTCTGCTCTCCAAAGGCCACAGGAAGAGAAAGGTAACCCAGGCTAGACTACGTTCTCAAACAGAAGCCCTTCTGAGTGTTGCTTGGTGGGGAAGGTGCAGGGCCTGGGTGCTCCCACCCCTGCTCTGCCCCACTGAGGCAGACTCATGGTCCCCAAAGTCACCTAGTTCTCTGCAATGTCTACCTGCTACCTGCTCATTTTAGAACAACTGACACTTGATGAATGTGACTCGAATTTCTGGCATCTGCCTCCAACCTGATCTTCTCACATCTTTGTTTCCCCTTTGTTGCCCCTGTTGGAGCCAGTTCCAGCATCCTTCTGAGAGAAGCTGTGGAATCAGTTCCTACATGACATCCAAAGAAGACCTGGACATGAGATGAGGTGAGGGAGGTGAAGACATGGGAGTAGAAATTCCTCACCCAGAGATGCTGACAACAATGATAAAAAGAACAGCAAACAGTTCTTGATTCTGTGAGAGCATATGTTTATTTGGCGTGTGTGCATGTATGCAAGGAAGCAGATGTGTGTATGCATGCACACATATAGAGGCCAGAAGTCACTGTCAGGTACCTAGACTTCCTCAGTTGCTCTCTACCTTATTTTTAATATTTTATTTATTATGTTTATTTTTGTGTATGAATGTATTGCCTGAATATATGTAAATGCACTCATGCCATACAATGTCCAAGAAAGTCAGAAGAAGGCATCCAGTCAGATCACCTGGAACTGGAGTTACAGATGGTTGTTAGGTGCTATGTGGGTGCTGGGAACCAAACCCAGGTTTCTGTAAGAGCAGCCAGTGATCTTAACCATTGAACTATCTCTCCAGCCTTCTTCACCTTGTTTGTTAGAATAGGATCTCTCCTTGAACCTAAAGTTCACAAACAGGCTAGGCTGCTGGCCAGGAACCTCAGGGATCCACCTATCCCCACGACTACCTTTATTCACCCAATCCCACCTAATGGGGGTGGGAGGGGCTACAGATGTGTACTGCACACTCTCCTTGTTACATGGGTGCTGAGTCCTGTGGTGGCACAGCAAACACTGTACCTACTGAGCCATCTCCCTAGCCCCAAACAGTTCTCAATTTTACCATATGCCATTCGCTGTCATAAGTACTTTACATGGATTTAGCTCACATGGGTCTCATGAAATTTGTATAAGATAGCATTTATATTCCACACAGGCAAAAAGTTAATACATAGATTATAAGTAGCCTCCATGTACAAATGTGCAGATATCTACTACATAGAAGCCTCGGAACAGAGCTGTATAGTGGGAGATACTTCTGTGAGTGCCAGAGGCTGAGGATGGACCACCCTCTGTAAGATGGGTAAATTTCTGTACCCTGAGTGGCTATCAAGAAGCAGGCATCACGGGAGCCAAACCCTTGCATCAGGCAAGTCTAGGTGTGAGCGGAGCCATGGAGCTTCAGCCCCAGGAAGTCACAAGAGGCCAGCCCAGTTGGTAGACAGCCATCATCCCTCTCCTGAACCATCAACCTCCTCCCTGCCTCTCTCTGACAACTTCTGCCCACCCTCCTAAGCCATCAATGAGCACTTCCCATAAACCTCTAGATCTCCATCCCCACCCTGCCTGGTGACAGCAACCTGTGATCCAAATCTCCATTGCCCTGCTAGAAAGCACGCCCCTCTCTTCCCCACACCACTCTACACTCCCTCATGCTGTACCTAGCAGTCCCAAGCAGTCATTTAAATGGAAATCAGCTGACATCTAATAAAATGTAGGGTTTAGTTTCTTACTTGCATGCCACAGTTCAAGTCCTACTGGACCATTCTGCCACAGAATATACGTGACCACAGGAAGTTCTGTACAACACAGTGGCTTCTGTAGTCTGTACTGCCCTCTTGGCCTGCTCACCTCTACAGCTCCCCCTGGGGGAACCACTTATCTCATAGGTTCCCATTGAGCACCTGGCCTCTCTTTATTTCCTCCAGGTGGGGCAACCTCACACCCTGCTTGCCTCTTTTCTACCATCTGTTCAGCCAACTCTTCTTTTTTTTTAATGTGTGTGAGTGTACTGTCTGCATGCAGGTTGGTGCACCCATGTCATGCAATGCCATGGAGGTCAGAAGAAGGCGTCCGATTCCCCGGAACTGGAATTAAAGATGGTTCTTAGCCACCATGTGGGTGCTGGGAATCGAACCCGGCTCCTCTGCAAGAGCAGTCAGCACTCTTAACCACTAGGCCATCTCTCCAGCCCCAGCCAACTCTTCTTATTCAAAGATCACTGCAAACTTCACTTCCCATAGATTCTGTAGTGCTTTGGCCTCATTGTAATTTGCTAAGTCTGTGACACTTACAGGCAGCAGTCCAATGAGACCTCAGGTCCATGGCTACTGGCTAGAGGTCACCTGGCCTTCTTTAGGAGAGCACTCATGCTGGGGCCACTGGCTTCCCCTGGGTTGAGGGGAGGGATCTCACACAGCTCGGGATCCAGTGGAAGCTGCAGTATCTTATTGTGATCTTAGTACTGGAAATACAAATCACTACTTCTACCCATTTCATTGTTCACTCACACTGACCTAGCACCACCTGGGAGGAAGACCATGAGAAGAGAAAACCAGGATGTAAGATCACTAGGATCAACTTGGAGACTGCCTCCTATAGGACGGGCTGTCTGTCTCACTTGTCGCTGTGTCCCCAGAGTGTTTTGTATTACTGCAATAGCAATGATTGTCTTATCTACATGGGTCTCACTCATTCACCCAAAAATAAATAACAAGGCATCAGTCTCCAAACTATGATGCTCCTTCCCAATTACTTTGTCTTCTAGACTGTTTCAGTAATAGACTCTCCATGCTTGTTTTACTTTATTTAAAGTGGTGTTATTTAAATGAAGAAGTGTGAGGCTGGACACGGTGACATATATTCTAGCACGTGAGAGACTGAGACAGGAGTTCATGAATTCAAGGTTAGCTTGGGCTACATAGTAAACTGTGGGCTAGCCTGGACTATGGAATGAGTGCTGTCTCAGAATTTTGAAAGGCATAAGTCTGTGTTCCATGGAACTGTTCTCTCAAGCACAGGGTCCTGGGTAGGTCTATGGAGAGGTGTGCTTCCCTATCTTTGTATGGGGTTCTCAATCCCCATAGGTTGTAAGCAGCTCTGCCTTCTATATCCTGAGAACTGACAGGTTCATGGCCATCAATGAAATTATACATCCCATGCAGTAGAGAAGCACATGCTCACAGAGATCAGAAAAGCCACCGACTTTTTATGAGATGCTCTCCCAGGCAATAAACTAGGAGAGACAGAGCTGTACGTATCCCAAACATGGACAGCAATACCTCCCTCATACTAAGGCCCTGTATATTACACCCCCAAGGCACATCCCATACTGTATCCCTAATCCTTGTGACATCAGTTCTGCATCTCCAGTCTTCTGATATCGTAAGTGTCTGACACACACACAAGAGCTACTCAAGAACCACTGCTTAGATAATTACTCAGTGAATAAGAAGAGATCATGAAATGGGCACTAGTATGACTATTTTACAGGTCTATGTACTTTGTTTGAATAGAGAGGTTGAGTTCAACTTTCAACTCTCTGATCCCAACTCCAATGACCTTTCCATACTATATTAAACCCACAAATGGATGCAAGGATAATTAGAAGAATTCTGCCCATTTCCATCCAAGAGCACAGTTCTGCACAAAATCACAGAGATTGACATGTATCACAAGCAGGGGGAGATGAGAAAACCTGGAACTGCTGTGGTTTGGTAGGATCTGTGATGTCAGGGTACTTGGAATCCACCTCAGGGCATGTGTTCAGGGTCCTTCCTGACATGGAGGGGGAGGGGGAAGGTGGGCTGGGAAGATGCTTTCCCAGTAAGGCTGGTGATGTCCTCCTAGTGGGAGAAGGGAATCAGAATCTATCACCCTAGAAAGAGACATTGGCTTATTACACAAAACTCCAGCTTGCTGTCACTCCATAATGCCAGTTCTTACTGCTGTAGTGTTCCTTGGAGACATTCATTCACAAGCACTTGATTCCTCTTCTCAACCACTGCCCTTTCCTTCTTTGATGGCAGAGGAAAGTGCAGACTTCTATATTTTGTGATTTTCCTCTTGTTCTCCACTTACTTTTCTGAACTATGATTTCAAGTGGGGAAAACTGGTGATTAAAATGAGAATTTTGAAAAAGACTCAAAAATCACTAAGAATCTGAAAGAGAATAAAAGAAACAGACATCTCAAATCTCAGAATGTCACACCACAGCCATACTGTCCTTCAGGTTTCTGACAATAACACACACCACTGACTGAGGAGCTGTTGAATGAGGGAGACACAGGCGGCACCACCAGACAGAGCGGGACATGGAAGGCTTCCTTTCCATACACGGGTTGTTATGCCTGGCTGTGGTAGAAATAAGAAAGTGTGGCTAAATGTGGCCTGTCTATTATTGTCAGTCAAGTTTCATTGGCAAAAATACACTGAAAGCCAAGTGTGATGGTGTATGCCTACTTATTATCCCAGCACTAGGAAGACTTGAGACAGGAGGACTACCTCGAGTTTAAGCTCAGGCTATAGAGTGAGACCTTGTCTTAAGAAGCAAAAATCCAACCGGGCGTGGTGGCGCACGCCTTTAATCCTAGCACTTGGGAGGCAGAGGCAGGTGGATCTTTGTGAGTTTAAGGCCAGCCTGGTCTACAGAGCGAGTTCCAGACAGCTGGGGCTACAGGGAGACCCTGTCTCGAAAAGACCAAAAAAAAAAAAGAAGCAAAAATCCAGCATGAAACAGGGGCAATGTGCATCAGGCCCCAACCCTAGTCCAGGAACTATTGTCAACTGATCACTGCTGGGTGAGGGAGAGCAGGTCTCCTTTAAGGGAGTGAATCTACATAGGCTGACTAGACTCCAGTGGGTGAATTTGCACCCGACACACATGGATACAAACTCTTTTAGCATGTATAATGGAATACCTGAAATCTCGTGTGGGGACTAAGGGTGTGGAGAGTGGGGAGGGGGTCCAAATTTGATTAAGATTATATGAAATGCATGGAACTTCACAGGGCTGGGTAGATAAATGGCTGCCAGAGTGCTCACTCTGCAAGTATGAAGACCTGAGTTTGTAGATCCCACCACACAGCCTTGCTGAAAAAGGAAAGCATCCAGCTTCATCAGAGACCCTATCTCAAGGCAATAATACAGAGAGCAACAGAGGAAGACACCCAATGTCATGCTTCCCCTACGCCACACACACACGCACACACACATACACACACATATATACACACACATACACACATACACATACACACACATATACACACATGCACACACATACACACATGTGCACACACATACACACATATACACATACATACACAATACACACATATACACATGTGCACACACATATACACACATGCACACACATATACACATACACACATACACACATATACATATATATACACACATGCACACACATACACACATGCACACACATATACACACACAAATACACAATACATGCACATACACACATGTGCACACATATACACACATGTACACACATACACACATATACACACAAACACATATACACATGCACACACATACACACATGTGCACACATACACACACACATATATACACATACACACACAATACACACACATACACACATGTGCACACATACATACACACATACACACACATGCACACACATACACATGCACACATGTGCACACACATACACATGCACACACACATACACACACATGCACACACATGTACCCATATGTGCACATGTATATACCACCACCACCATCACTCCACACACAATGTATAGGAATGGTGTTAATTGTCTGGGTCTTCAGAGAAATGTTTGTCAGTCTCTAATATAGATAATTTCATTGTAGTTTTGCTCAGTATCTTTATAATGTGTATATTTATGAAAATGTATGTTTTATGATAAACAGGATTTAGAGTTGCTTTGTTTGGGGGGCACAAAGAGTTTTGATATTTGTAAAGTGGTGTGAACTTATACACAAACAGGTACAAATTAATAATAGACAAAAATTTGAGTGAGTATATGTATGTGTGTGTGCTGGACATACTTGGATTGAGGCAGCCTCAACTAGGGAACTGCTTCAATTGGACTGGCCTGTGGCCACATCTGTGGAGTATTGTCTTGATTGTTGAGTGATGTGGGAGGGCCCAGCCCTCTATAGGCAGTGTCACCCCTGGGCAGATGATTGTGTACTGTATAAGAAAGCAGGATGGGCATGGGCCAGGGGAGCAAGCCAGTAAGAAGCATTCCTCCATGGCCTGTGCTTCAGCTCCTGCCTCCAAGTTCCTGCCCTGAGTTCCTACCTTGGGCTCCCTCAGTGATGAACTGTGACCTGGGAAATGTAAGACAAATAAACCCTCTCCTCCCAAGTTGGTTTTGGTCAGCATGTCTTGTCACAGCAATTGAAAACAAACTAGAACAGTGTATCTGTGTATGATTGATATCAAGGCCACTGTGAGCCTTAAATGCTCAAAAATGCCTACATCACTCAGGACACCATCTCTCATCAAACAGTGGGTTCAGCAGAATGGGGAAAGCGATAGGGCTTGGAAAGTAAGAGACTGTCCTATCATGGTCCCCTGACTTGTATTTTTAAACAAAGAGTAAAATGAGAAATGACTTTGAAAACAAGTACTGCCATGGCTTCAAAACTCAAAGTCAGAGTCTTATTTTTCTTCTTGGAAGAGATAAAATCATAACACAAAGAAAGGTCAAATTCTAAATAAGGAGAACGAATTCATTACTCAGACTAATGAAAAGGGAGCTTGAAAAGTTAGACGATTTAGCTGCTATTGTTTCATAATTGGGAAACAACTGTGTAGACTGGGCAGTGTTGTTTGAAAGGGGTTTCTGTTGTAGGCAGAAGAAAGGGAAAAAAATCCAGGTGAGAATGATATGGATTATTGACATTTATAAAACATTTAATTTTTTTTACATTTATTTTGTGTGTGTGTGTGTGTGTGTGTGTGTGTGTGTGTCAGAGTGAGTTTGTGGAGGTCCGCAGACAACTTGCAGAAGTCCATTCTCTCTTTCCCCAATGGGAATTCCAGGGATCAAACTCAGGTCATGAGGCTTGGTGGCAAGGACCTTTATCTGCTGAGTCATTTTTTCTGGTACAAGTTTCCCTTTATCTTTAACTGACAAGTAATTTTTTATACATGTGGATTACTGTGTGATATTCCAATGCAGGAATACTTGGTGGAATGATGAATTCAGAACAATTAGCATATATGTCACCTCATATATTTCTCACATTTTGGGGGAGAACAGTTAAAGTTCTCCTTTTCAGCTACTCTGAAATATACATTAACTACAGTCCCCAAATGGTTTGCATCCTTTTGCCTACAAAAATGAGGGACTTTGAAAACAGTAGGAATTCCACCAAATAGAGCTAAAAAGGCTCGATTCCATTCATACTATAAAATTCTCCATCCCTGACAGGCTGAGAATGAGGCTCCTCTGGTAAGCTAATGAAATAATCATAGATGTCGGCCACCTCCAGTCCCATTCAGGAGAGTGTTAAACAGCAAATATTTTCAGGGCCCCAGAACATAACAGTGTTGATCACAGAGACTCAACTCTTCTGAGTAGTGCAAAAGCAGTTACAAGAAAAAAACTCAATGAGCAAGTGGAGCTGTGTGGCATTGCTCTGACTTGGTGTATATGAGAGGACTAAAGCAGGCGGTAATAGAGACAGATCACAGAATAGGGTTGGCTGGGCCTGGCAGGTAGGAGATAGAAAGTATTGTTCATGGCTTCACTTTCTTTGAGAATGATGAGAACGTTCTGGAAATGGGTAGTGCTGCTGGTTGTGCAATATTGTAAACACACTTAATGTCACTTAACATGGTTAAATTGGCGACCTATCTATTATCTGTATTTTACCACATTGAAGAACTCCTGGCCTCTGGGGATGGTGCACACATATACTATACTGACAAACATACGGGCAAAACACTCGTACACAGAAAATAAAAATGAAATAAAATTTAAAATTAAATAAAACTTTAAAATAAAAAAAGAAAAATGACATCACAAAACTTGCAGTAAAATGGATGAATCTAGAAAGTCTAATATTTTTTAAATTTTATTTATTTTCATATGTGTATGAATGTACTGTCTGCATGCAGGTCTGTGCACCCATGTCGTGCAATGCCGCGGAGGTCAGAAAAGGGTGTCGGATTCCCCTGGAACTGGAGTTAAAGACAGTTCTGCTAGTGCTGGAGATTGAACCCCGTTCCTCTGCAAGAGCAGTCGGTGCTCTTAACTGCTCAGCCATGTCTCCAGCCCCACAGTCTAATATTAAAGCAAGTTTTCCCTAACTCAGAGAGACAAATCCACATGTTCTCCTGCATATGTACATCTTAGCCTATATAATGTACACATGTATATATGTAAGCAAATAAAAGTGTGAGTAAAATCTAAAAATTCAGAAAGAGACAAAGAGAATACCAGGTGATGAAGAACAGGTGGCACAAGGGCACATGGAACATGAAAGGAGAGTGGGAAGGAGGCCATAGGAGGAGGCCACCAGAGGGGACCAGGTGTGGCTGACAGATGGGGGAGATGAAGGGAAGAAGAGCCTAATATACACACCTTGTTCCAAAATGTCTCCATGATGCCTAACACCTTATGTGTTAATTTTTTAATTAAATTTAAAAATTAAAAAATATATTTTATACATATGAATTTATACACATATATATGTATAATATGCCATAGGAACTAAAACTTATTTGGCACTTTTAGATTTTACAAATGATGTCACTCAGCTTTCCATTACTGAGGCAACTAACTTGAGCTAGTCAACTTTTTCATTTGACTTTATTTTAGCTCACAATGTTAGAGGCTTTACTCCGTGATCCAGTAAGCCTACCCGCTTTAGCCCTGTGCTCGAGGCAAGCTTTTTATGACAGAGAAAAACTGCTCCTTTAATGGGCAGGAAGTGAAAGAGGAACGGAAAGAGGCTGGGATCCTGGCATCTTCTTGAACCACACAGTCGTGATCTGAAGACCTCCTCCTTGCACCCTAAAGGTTCCACTATCCCCCAACAATACCAGACTGAGGGCCAAGCCTTTAACACAGGGGCTATTGAGGTACATTCTGGATCTAAATTATAGCACATATCAATAAAATTAAAATATTCATGATGAAGAAAATATTCTTCATCTTCTTTTTATTACAAATGAACTTCTTTGGTCAAAATGTCCCCAGATGTACACTAAACTAGGCAATACAAATAAACAGTGCACGAAAACATGTGGCAAAATAACTGGACTTCTTGTCACCGAGTGCCACAGTTGCATGAAGCCACCTGCTTGGGGCATGCAGAACCTCTGCACTGGTTGATTATCCTGGTATCGTTTGCCACTCAATGAAATAAGCAATTACTCTGAGACACAGTGAACCATACAGAACAGAAACTCCTAGACCACCAACCAGAAGCCAGTTCTCTTATCAGGACAATCCTCTAAGAGACAGAGCCAAGGCAGGTATACCACCCAATACGTAATGAGATAACAGTAAACATTTTTATTTACTCTTTGGATTAAAATTATGAAGTATCCAAGACAGAGGTGATGCTATGTATAGATGAAATCCCATTTGATTGGCTTCTTCCTAATCAAACAAGACTGCCTTTGAGGCCTCTCTCACAGGTCTAACAGGATCATATGACTGAGATTTTAATTATTTAATAGTTTTAATGCACATTCCCTAATCAAAAGGCCACTGAGATTTGGGAGTTTATTTGTTATGAAGATATAACTAAGAGTAGCCTGACTAACAATATTATGTTAAAACCAACATCAATATATTTATGAACAGAATTAAAAATTCACATGAATTTTTAAGTTAAAGCATGAAACTTTAAAGGCCTTGCTTGAGGCAGGTTACCATGGCTATGCCCTGGACCCCAGGAAGCCAGCACACATTCCCTTTAGTATAACCAGTGGAAATGTCTGCAAAGCATCTTAAGCACTTTCCAGAGACAATGTGTGAGCCAGATGAAACCCAGCTCAGTTATTTCCTACCACAGATTGTTAGGGAAGTCACAACCATCCTCAAAGTTCAGATTCTGTATTAGGGGAATAGCTATTATTGAAGGTCTGGGTACCACTTGGACCAGGTGTTATGGAAGGTCTGGGTACCACTTGGACCAGGTGTTATGGAAGGTCTGGGTACCACTTGGACCAGCTGTTATGGAAGGTTGGGTACCACTTGGACCAGCTGGCCTAGAAGAACAGCATAAATTTTCACAAAGAGCAACAGACCTTTTTTAATGGAAAACACATAATGCATTCATTAAAAATGAGGCTAACCTAGACATATCTAAGATGAGAAATTTAATGTTCTTTAAATATTTTTATTGAAGTTTTGTGCATTTCATACATATTTCTCTGTCCAATTTAGATTCATTCCCCTTTCCATGCCCCCCACCCCACCTGAGTTCATGCATTCTGCCATACACATCTTGTATCTTTTTCTGAGTCTTTTTAAAGTTTTTCTATGCAGAGGATTATTGTTTTGGGGAGAACTTTACTGTTTCAGTCAGTTCTTTGTCCCAGTTCTGTTGTTGTTGTTGTTGTTCCCGCCAATTTATATTGCTTCAAAGGATGTGGTGGGTGCACGCTTTTAATCCCAGCACTCAGGAGGTAGAAGCAGGAGATCTCTGTCAGTTCAAGGCCAGCCTGGTCTACATAGTAAGTTCCAGGACAGCTGGGGCTACAGAGAGACCCTGTCTCAAAAAGACCAAAAAAAAAAAAAGTTGAGAAATTTAATTTTAAAACAATATTTTTTAATTGTGTGAGCTGTTGTGTGTGTGATGCACATACATATTTGCATGAGTGTGTACACATGTGTGCAGGTATGCATATACATATATGTGTGGTGACTCTGGTCATCATGTCATGTTTGCAAGGCATCACTTTACCAACTGAGTCATCCTGAGTCATCTTCTCAGCCCACAAGTAAAAATTATAAGGGTAAGATTCTTCAGGGACTGGGGCGATGGCTCTATGGATAAGAGCATTTTTCTGTGCAAATATGAAGACCTTAGTTCAAATCTGCAACACCCATGTAAAACACTAGGCATGTATAACTCCAGCATTATGAGGGGTGGAGAGAAGAGGTTCACCAGGGCTTGCTGGGTGGTAGCCTAGTCCCAGGTTCACTGAGAGACCCGTCTCAAGGAAATAAGGCAAAGAGTGTTACAGCAGGACACCCAACGTCCTCCTCTGGCTACCAGGTCCACATGTGGATATGTGCACCTATACAAATATATAGGCATACACCACACACACATACCACACACATACACACAAAAATTCTCCATGGTGACTAATAGGAAGTTTAGAGTGTTCAGCAATGTCTGATGGCAAATCCTTAAAGGATCAACGGAAATAAAGAAGGGAACACTGGCACGGGTAGAGGCTAGAGCTTATAAAGGATAGTGGACAATGAGAATTTCTTATTGTAATAGTTGTCTAGTACTGCATAACCAATTACCCCAAATACTAGTGGCTTAAGATAACAAACATTTATTATCTCATAGTTTCTATTGATCAAGAGTTTAGAAGTAGCTTAACTGAGAGGTTCAAGTGGTAGGTTCCTCATGTGACCCTACACAAGGTTAAAATAAAGTTCAGAAACAGAAACAAACAAAACCAGTGACGACTATGTCTTAAGTGAGAACACGCCTTGAAAGAAGTAGAGCGAAGTTATGAGAGGCGAACGAGAGCCGGAGAATCAAGAGCCCCAAATTCTAGTCCTGCGCTACCTCACAAGCCGACAGGGACCAAGTGGCGCACCAATTTGGTACTCACATGGACTCTGATCATCCTTAGTCCCTCCTAGCTCTGGAACATAGGTTCTGGGGGGCAGTGTCCACTCTTAACCCTGAGCATGAAAAGTTGGAGTGGTGAGTGCCCGGCGCAGAGGACAAATATCAGGCCTCACAGATGCTTGGAAAGGACTGCTTGACCTTCCCACAGGCCAGGAGGGAAGTGTTAGGTTCATCTTGAGGGGAGACCCAGTACAGGGAGGAAGGAGAGTCAGGACTCTGAGGAAAAGGAAGTCAGGTTTATTTTAGGCATGGTGGCTGGCCTGCCTGTGTCAGGATTAGGATGACCAGCATTAGAATGTACCCCAAATGGCAGTTCTATACCCAGGCACACAGGAAGTGAAATTACAAGGAAACGGGGGCAAGGAGATTGGGAGTGGGCGTAGGTGGGTCTGTGGCTGCTATCAGTAGGAGCATCTCAACAGAGACTGAGGCCTGGTTCTGGTCTCCAGTGAGATGTGATTGCAGGATGTTGCAGCAACATTTTCTTGGGTTGCAGGAACACATTCCAGGATAATTATTTCTCAGAATTTCTGCCTCAACTGGCCTCCTGAAATCCCCGACTTAGGGGGGCTACAACCTTACAAGAAGACCATTATCCACAGACTCAGAGCAGAGACCCACACCTGACATCAATGGCCTCCTTTTTGGTTGTGTTTTGAGGGTTTTTTCCTTTCCTTTTCCCCATCTGTCTAAGCCATCACTACCTACTTCTCCGGTGCTCCCACAGATGAACATACACAGGTCAAGAACCCCAAGGTAGACGAAAGGGAATGAGGGGGTGGGATTGATCCCAGAATGATGCTTCAGGGAACAGAATGTCAGGCAGAGAGGGCAGAAAAAAAGGAGGGAGGTAAGCTAGCAAGTAGAGATGCAACATCAATATCCACATCCTTACATATGTGCTTATTTCTGTTAAGAGTTGGGAATCAAACCCAGAACCTTGAATATGCTAACCTCGCACATGTGAAGTACATGTTCACCACTGAGCTATATCCCTCTAGTTCCGAATGTCCAATTTTTAAAACCTTCTAATAACTTGATGAGTTTCCCACCGGTTACAGGTCACAATGTCGAGGCTCACTCTGAGGAGCTACTTTAGCTAATAGCAGCTACTGAATGGGAAAGGTAGGAGGTGAATGGTGTATGTTAACCCCAAGGCTCCAATACTGACTGGGAATGAAAGGAGATGGGTGAGAAGACAGCCCCACAGGTAAAGACACATTCTACCAAGCCTGCATTTGAGCCCCACCCAGAACTCACATGGTGGACACAGTGAAATGACTTCCACAAGCTGTCTTCTGACCTCCACATGCATTCTGTGGCAGTGTCCAAACACACACACACACACACACACACACATACATGCACATATGCACACATAAGCACATGAAATAAATAAAGGTAAAACTTAAAAAAATAAAAGATAACGGAAGGAGGAATAGGACCAGAGAAGGCTATCAGAAATAAAGATTAAAGCTGATGTTAAAAAGAGAACGTCACTCTTACTCATGGGCCAGAAGGCTGGGACCACTTCGCACACGCAAGCTCCTTTTGCTTTTATTTTTTTTTTTTAATTTTTTTTTTTTAATTTTGTTTATTTCTGTATGTGTATGAATGTACTGTCTGCATGCAAGTCTGTGC
>VZQC01000028.1:2055722-2110309 GCA_009823505.1 Rhizomys pruinosus
CTACAGGAATATAGTCTGGACTCCTGATTGATCAACATGTCTGTGCATACAAGCTTCTCCAACTGGTCTATGGGAACCTTGGGTTGTTCAAAATTTGGACATAGATACTTGCAAAATGTACCAATTACCTGATTGTATGACATAATGAGTGACATCAATGCTATCTGCAAACAACTGTGTCATTGTATTGTAGAATCCCTTCAAAAAATTAATTAAAAAAGAAAAAAGAAAAAAAAAGAAAGGGCTTAGAAGAGTAGGTGGCATACAGCAACAGCTCTGTAAGTATTTATAGTCATGGTAGCCAGTACCAAATAGTGTATCCTGCAGGGAAAGCCTCCTGGGAGTCCAGTTCAGCTGGACTGTTGACACAGCCTTTGAAATCACAAAGCTGACTCTATTTCATGAATTGATTTTTCCTCACCCTGTCTTTCTGTCCAGCTGCTCCCCATAACCGCATCCGGCTAGGCCATACAGTTTCAGGGGTACACTGTTTTTACAATACTGGAAACACCAGCCAGGCAGAGCCCCTCCCCCAGGTAGCTATACCTGCAGCCTGAGGAAACCCATTGTTTCTGCAATTCTGAGAAACTTGTTCCTAACAGCAACTTAGAAGCGTTTTGTTAACTGAAAACCTCTTTCTTAGCTCACCTGCCCCTGGTCTGGTGCAACTATGGCGATCTGATATAACTATGGTTCTTGGCTTTGCCCCTGGCATGAAGTATCATGGCTTTAAGCTTTATGAATCCTTCTCCTAGGGGTTGAGAGTTGTTTCTGGCAATGGCCCCTCTCAACCACCAGCTTCTTGTTAATTATTTAAGGACTCTTAATTCAGTCATCACTGTGTGGCATTCCTCTGTGCCTCACGCCCTATATGACACTGTCTCTATTTTCCCATCTGTAAAAGACGGAGAAACCATCCCAGCTCAGAGGAGTTGAAGCAAACTCAATTACCAAAGATCAGAGCAACATTAGCTCCCACCCGTCTGCTCTTCTGTAGGGTGACTTTGGCCCTGAGCAGCATCAATACTTTTCAGCCACCAAGTATGCAGATAGTTTATTATCCTGCAATGACAAGAAGAATAAGAACACCATGGGGAGATCACCAAATGACAACAAAGATGGCACTTCACCAAATGCCCAGGAGGTGTGAATTAACTTTCACCTTTCTTGATAGCATTCAGTAACTTGCCAAAGTCAAACAGCTGATAACAGTCATTCCCAGAACTCAACCTGAGATCTTCAGCCAATTCACATGCTGTGCTGAGAGTGGAAGGAGATTTACTATCTTCTCTTTTACTGCTCGTAGCAGGAGGGCTGGATACAGGAACATAGGCAATGTCTCTTTGGAGCCTTTACCTTAGAATCTGGATTTTTAAAAAGTGAATCAGGAGACAACAAATGAGGAAAAACCAGCTCAAACTCCTTTTCCTTTGACCCAAGGACCTAGAGTTGGAGATAGTTGCATCTCAAGGGAACAGCATCCATCTCTATGGAAAAGTAAAATATGCAAACACCGACTAGAGGATAGATAAGAATGCATAATTCACAGCTCACTGTCTCCCTGAACCGATCGAGAAAGAGATGATTGAACATCAGGTCAGAAAAAACACCCAACCTGTGGCAACCCACACCTAAGTATTCAGTTACAGAGAAGTATTTTTTGCGCTTTTTTTGTTTTGTTTTCCCCCCTGGGAGATTACTGGAACCTGTCTCAGCATAGAAACCTCTCTTAATATGATTCTGCAGGAAGCTGAGCTATGCTGCACCCGGGCCATTGATATGCAAATTAAATAAACAAAACGACATAATAAATAATTAAATCAGTCTAACATGATGAATGAATTAATCATTTCAGAGTGATGAGAGGAAGCCTGCATTGTCACCCAGAAGATCATTGATTTGAGATAAAATGAAACTTTCATAACAAGTCCTTTCAGTACAGGGTGGTGCCCCTGTATTGATTTACCCACACTGGCTTCTGCACAAAACAGGTGCTTAATAAATATTAGCACAATCAAATGGACTTCTGCCACCAAATTTATCCCTCTTTGGTATATAGAATTAATTCAGTAAGTGATTGTACAGACATTTTCTCACTTAAATCTTATTAGGAATGAAGTCACTCAGAAAGACAGGTAAGGGTAGGTCTCACCATTCCCAGTGTATAATAAGAGAAAAATAAGACCAATATGATAAGCAACTCACCCCCATTCCATCATGCATCTGGAATGAGAGGAGCTTAGACTCAATTTGAGACTTTTGACACCTTGGGGTAGCCTGTCTGTTGACCTCATGGATGGGAATACAAGTGTCTACACAACTGTGTGTGTGTGTGTGTGTGTGTGTGTGTAAAAGGGTGCGTGCTAAGACCACCCACTGCTTCCCCCATGTAAATCAATTCTCTGTTTCAAGACCTTGTACTACCCATTAATTTTGCCTTTTGTTTAGTTGCTATACATAGTGTTTCTTTATAGGTAACTAAGAGAGGCAGGTAAGTACAAGTAGAAGAAAAGTGCCATGCAGTTATTAAAATTAATGATGAAAAATACTATTTAACCACCCAGGAAAATTGCTACAATGTATTGTTAAGAGAAAGCAAAAAGGTTTCCAAACTGCATGTGTATTACCCACAGTCTATTAATACACATAAGCAAAGAGACAAGAAGAATAAAAAGTGTGTATCCAAAAGTAAACAGTTGTTATTTCCACATGGTGAGATGATAAAGGGCTTTAGTTTCTTTCTTTGCCGTATTTTTAAGATATTTTCATAGATTTATACAGTAAGAATGTATTACTTTTGGAACTGAAATTGTTATTTTTAAAACTTAAGAAAGTTATGGTAGTAGAAAAGAGAAATGCTTTGGAGTTTATCCCTAATAAGAGTGGTTTTTTGTTCTGTTTTGCTTTGTTTTGTTCTGTGGAAAGCAGATTACTTGCTAATATGGCTAGATTTTGAGACAGTGTGGGATGAGGGACAATTTGGAACTCTCGTCCCATCATGAGACACAGTACATAAACTGCTGGCTCTGTGACATGAGGAAATAATTGTGAAAAAGAGAATAGAAAAATAATTTAGAGCCTGCTAAAACAAAAGCCCTGAATGGCAATAAATCACAGTCACAGCTCTTTCTTCTTCCTCGACTTCCCAAAGGAACAGATAACTCAAAACTGAAAGTAAACCTCAAAGGTAGCCCTCATCCCTGGTTCTACAGAAAATTTGATGACACCAAGAAAGCAAGTTATATATCAAAGAAAAATCAACCGGAGAATCTCAGAATAAGTCACAGACCTGGAAATTTGGAGTACTGTTTCAAGATGAATTAAAAAGGCAACAAAAAGTACAAAGGATGCTCATCTAACGTTCCTGGGACAAAAAAATCAACCCACCTACAGATTTTTTAATGGATTATAAATTTGCATTTATGAGATTGTATGTTTCATGAATATAGACTCAAAAAAGTAGAAAAATGTGTAAAAGCTATGATTTGAACTCTGAAAGAACAGAAAAATCATAGAAATACTAAATCAAAAATCAAAAGTATAAGAGAAAGTAGAATGACAGTGTTACAAAAATAAGGTAAAGGAACAAGTCCTTAAAGAATGTGAAAAGAGGGGCTGGAGAGATAGCCTAGCGGTTAAGAGCACCAACTGCTCTTGCAGAGGACCTGGGTTCGATCCCCAGCACCCACATGGCGGCTGAGAACAGTCTGTAACTCCAATTCCAATTCCAGGAGAACTCCAGTTCCAGGGGAACCCGACACCCTCTTCTGACCTCCGCAAAATTGCACAACATGGGTGCACAAACCTACATGCAGACAGTACATTCATACACATACAAAAATAAATAAAATTAAAAAAAGGAATGTGAAAAGAACACAGTAAGCCAATAAAAGGAAAAGCCAGCCTGAGATTCCATATCCACATAGAAGCTACTTGATAGGCAATGTTACATGCTAAAAAACATCAGCGATTAGGAATGTGTTCCCCTTCACCCCAAAAAAGAATTAAGAAAGCAAAATAGAAATTATAATCAATGATATAGCAACAGAAAATATCGATGGTCTTCAAGAAAGTTGGGTATGATTATTGACAGAATTCACATACAATAGGGAAAAAAATGATTGCGGTTGGAGAGATGGCTCTGGGAGTACAGTCATTTTTGTGAAAGCCTCTGGGTGTGCTAGTACACGTGAGTGCACACACACACGTGTACACACACATACACAGCACACAAAGAAATGACTAAATCTCACCCAACAGGGAGAAACACCCTAGTGAAATCACAGAATTAAAAGCTGCAGAGCTGCACAACACAAGGGCCAAATACTCACGACCTGAAAGAAAGCATCCAGTCCTTAAGTTACAAGCTCCCAGAAGAAAGGAGAACCACACCCCAAAAGACTGGGGCGGGGGGGGGGGCGCTTCATCTACATCCACATGGCTCCTGATTCATGTGGTACGAGGAGAAAAGGAAAGAAGCTAGTCATGAAGAAATGGGAAATACAGAAGAGGAAAAGGAAACAAGAACGATGGAGGTTATGACATTGACAAACACGCCATGCCTCAGAAGGCTAAAACTATCATGATTCTAAAGAACCAAAAATGGCCCAGCATGGTGGCATGTGCCTGTAATCCCAGAACTCAGGAGAAAGAAGCAGGTGGATCTTTGTGAATTCAAGGTCAACCTAGTCTACATGGCAAGCTCCAGACAAGCTAGGACTGCAGGAAGACTCTGTCTCAAAAAAGTAAAAATATAAAAATAAATAATAAATAAGTGAAAGCAGACTATAGGTCTTCCTGATAGCAAAGATGAACACTCATAACAAACATGAAATAGATGAAAAGGCAAACATATCAATTCAAACTAAAAATAAAGTGTGTCAGTTAATTATTTGATACCTGACAAAAGCAAATTAAGGAAGGGAGGGCTGAGCTGGAGAGATGGCTCAGTAGTTGGGAAACACTGGCTGCACTTGCAGAGGACCTGGGTTAGGTTCCCAGGACCCACGTGGTGGCTAACAACTGTCCTTAACCTCCCCATTCCAGGGGGTGCTGGGGATGCCGTCTCCTGAGGAGCACTGCCTGGCACAAGTGCACTCACATGCAGGCAATACATTCATACATATATAATAAAATATTTTTTACAAAGAAGGAAGGGTTTGCTTTGGCTCAGAGTTTGAGGGTGGAGTTTGTCACTGCACAGAAGCTGCAGCAGGGGCAGGAGCAGCTGGTCACCTTGCATCCACAGTCAGCAAACAGAGAAAGACAAGTGCTGGCCTATTTACCTGGCTTTCTCCTAGTTTGCCTTTTTATTGAGACTAGTAGCAGCCTACTGATGGTACCAACCATACTCAATGGGACTTCCAACTCAGTTAAACCACTCTGGAAACACCCTCACAGATATGGCAATGTCTATCCTTGCTGATTCTAAATCTAGTTAAAATGAAAATTAATCCACACCCATAGAAAGAAAGAACTCAACAATAAAAGATTTCCAGATGAACCCTAAGTAATGAAAGTCAACATATGATGTTTACCAGGAAGAAGATTAAGACACCAACTCAACAATGGAAAAAATCAGTTGGGGAGATGACTTAGTTGGTAATGTGTTTGTTCACAAACATGAAGGACCTGATTTTTGAACCCCTAAAACCCATGCTAAAAGTAAAATAAAGCTTCATATACTAGTGTGTGCCTATAGTCCCAGGACTGGAGGGGTGGAGACAGGACAGTCCCTGGGGCTGAATCAGTGAGCTCTAGGTTCAGTTAGAGACTGCCATTGAGGAAGATACCAATGCATACATGCACATGCATACATACTCATCTGCACTGCATATGTACTCATGAACATGTAAACAATATATACATACACACGCAAAGATAGGAAATAAAGAAAAAATAGAAAAAAACTAAAAACGAAAGCAGAAATTATAGATTATAAATGTGACCCAACAAACAGAATAGAGTTGAGAAATGGCACAATCCAAAATAATTATATAAATATAAAAATATCCATAGACTCACACATCAAACATTATAAAAACGTTGCAACACAGGTATGGAAGCATGCATCTGTAATTCCGGCACTTGGGAGTCGAGCACAAGCAGGATGGAGAGTTGGAGACCAGCCTGGGTTACAAAGGGAGACTCTGTCTAAAGAAAACAAAGAGTGGGGAGGGGCTGACTGAGCCTGTTGGAAATTCTAGATATGGGAATGAAAGAAAATAACAGCAAAGACTACTCATGATGATAATAAGAATTAGAGAACTTGATTAATGTTATTAAAATCAATGTGAAAGCTTTATCCAGGCATTACAAACTGCAAATAATTTAGTTCCTTTTCTAATGCCCACTAAATAGTTATATAATCAACCACTAAGCAACAACCAAGAAAGTTCCATTAAATTTCCCAGAAAAGGAAATTAATAATATAGATTATAGCCTCCTCTTGCACTACAACAAACCAGAAATTAATTTCAAAAGTAGAACAAAATAATTATTCCAACAGCTTGGAAATAGTTCTTGGGTCAAAAATAAAACCAAAATAGCAATTACAGAATTTTACAGAGTAGCAATAACGAGACCAACACATATCAAAATATATGGAGGCTGGCCAAAGTAGACTCAAAGTAAACTTCAGAGCCTTAAATACTTTAGTAACTGAGCCTGAACTAAAATAAGAATCAAGAAATTAAGAAATCAATTTGAAAAGAAAGTAAAGAGTTGTGTGAACCAGGAAGAAGGGCATAAAAATCAAAGCAGAAATAAATTGACATAAAACATACAGAAACATCAGAATTGATAAATAAATTTAAAGGCTGGCTCTTTGAGAAAAGACAATAAAGTAAATAAGCCATGAATTAATCTAATCAAAGAGAAAAATGAATACATAAGCAAAGTTTAAAATGACTTGCAGAAAAAAATATAGAGATACAATTGGTAAAAAATACATCTGAATAAAATTACATGAGCATATATAGGTTATGAACATGTACACCTCACCTCTCAAAAGAGAGAAAGAGAGAGAGAGAGAGAGAGAGAGAGAGAGTGTTTATGTGTGCACACACACTCAAAATGAGTCCCAGCTTATAGTCTGTTAGAAAGACTAATGTTGGGGTCCGGAGAGATGGCTCAGCGGTTAAGAGTGCCAACTGCTCTTGTAGAGGGCCTGGGTTCAATTTCCACCACCCACATGGTGACTAAGAACCGTCTTTAAGGCGGGGGTGATGGTGCACGCCTTTAATCCTAGCACCTGGGAGGCAGAGAGGCAGGTGGATCTCTGTGAGTTCAAGGCCAGCCTGGTCTACAGAGTTCCAAGCCAGCTGGGGCTATAGAGAGACCCTGTCTAAAAAAAAAAAAAAAGAAAAGAAAGACTAATGCTTAGGATTGAGGCTGTAGTTCAATGTTAGCCCGGTCACCTAACATGCTCAAGGCCCTGAGTGTAATCTCCAGAAACACACACACACACACACACACACACACACACACACACCTAACTTTCCAACCCCTCCCTGGGCCTACTCAATAGGCATCTTCATTTTAGAAACTCTATAGAGATTCATAGGCAAATTTAGGAAACATGGTTTCAGACGCAGAGAAAAGTTGGAAGCTACAAAATCTCTTTGTTATACATACAGCACTCCATTTATATAGATTCAGAATTCCATAAGGAGGAATGGAAGATGACTTGGGAAGATGGTTCAGTAGGGAAAGTGCTTGCCACAGCAAGCATGTGAACTGAGCCTGGTTCTGATTCCCAGATCACACGTACAGCTTATAGCGCACATCTGGCTGCCGTCTAGGGGGAGATGAGGGCAGAAATAAGAATTCCCCAAAGCTCACAGGCCAGATAACTGGGCATGTGCATGGTAAACAAGAGAGCCTATCTCCAACAAGGGACCTAGAAAGCAAGGACACAGGCCGGGCGTGGTGGCGCACACCTTTAATCCTAGCATTTGGGAGGCAGAGGCAGGTGAATCTTTGTGAGTTCAAGGCCAGCTTAGGTCTACATAGTGAGTTACAAAAAAAAAGCAAAGAGATAAAAGACCAAAAAAAAAAAAAAAAAAAAGAAAGCAAGGACGCACACCAAAGATGTTCTCTTGACTTCCACCAATGCACCATGACATAACACACCCATAACTCACACATGAACCAATAAGCATATACACACACAATGATACATATCATGACACATATACTTACACACATAAAAAGTTCTAAAAGGAAACTTCCAGGGAAAAGAATCTCACACTCAAGTAAATCACATGCAAAAAAGGAGATTTTATTTTGACCATGACAACAGTTTATTGCTAAATTTATTAAGAGAAAAGTATGGGTGAATTAATGTAGCTGAGGACAGCTTTTATGAATATAATGCCAAACCAGAGATCATAAAAAGATAATTGAAATATTTTGTACAAGTTTTTAAAACAAAGGAAAATTTTAGCTATGAATAAGGTATAATAAAAAGCTGTCTAAGAAAATATAATCAAACAAAGGGTTATTATTGATAATGTGAAAAAATTACTAATTTCTTTAATTAGTAATTTTCAATTTTTTAAATGGCTAATTTAAAAATCAGCCATTTAAAATTTAGAAATTTCAAAATTACTAAAAAAAAAAAAAAAATCACTAACAGCCAGAAAAGGTCAACCACTATAGCAATCCAACTCCTGAAAGAAAGGGAAAATGGTTAGTAAATATAGGAATGTTTTCATTCAATTAATAAGAAACAAAGTCAATATGTTCCAGTCTCCAGCCTATGTTCTAGATTCTGCAACTGTAGTACAAATCAAACCAAAGGACTTGCTACAAATAAGAGACTATACAGCTCCTCAGTAATCAAAGAGATGCCAGTTAACATGTATTCAAGCTGGGGAGATGGCTGGTAGGAAAGGGTCTGTCACTCATGCATGAGTGACTACACTCAGTCCCCAGAAAGCACACAAAAACCCAGGCATCATGGCACATCCTCATAAACCTGGTGCTGGGAGCAAATGCAGAGCCAGGTAGAGCCCTAGGACTCGCTAGCCAGACTAAAGGCTTAAAAAGCAGAATATTCTGAGTTCACAGCAGGTGGCCTGTGTACATCTGTAATGTGAGTTTAAATTGGTGCATAATTGTACTGAAGTTTTGTTTGGTAAAATAATTCTTTTAAAGGCATACTTTCAGGAATGGAGAAATAGCTCAGCAATTAAGAATATTACTGTTCTTGGGGCTGGAGAGATGGCCTAGCAGGTAAGAGCGCAGACTGCTCTTGCAGAGGACCCGGGTTCGATCCCCAGCACCCACATGGCGGCTGAGAACCGTCTGAAACTCCAGTTACAGGAGAACTCCAGTTCCAGGGGAATCTGACACCCTCTTCTGATCTCCGCAGCATTGCATGACACAGGTGCACAGACCTGCATGCAAACAGTACATTCATATACATAGAGAAAAATAAATAAAAAATTTAAAAAAAGATTATTACTGTTCTTCTAGAGGACCTGGGTTCAATTCCCAGCACCCTAGGGCACTCAAAACTATCTGTAACTCCAGATATAGGGGCTGCAACACCTTCTTCTGAACTCTGCAGGCACTGCACATATGCATGCAAAGCACTCATACATATAAAATAAAAACAATAAACATATCAAAGGTTTATTTTCTATCAGAATATAGTACATAGACAAATTTCTAGATCTTTCTCACTGTATTAATTATAATACTTAAAACGATGTGAATAACAGTCTATGGAAGACTGCCATAGTAATAGCACTCAGCACTTCCTGATCTCTTATTATTGTTTGTCAACTCAATAGCAGAATAAAATGCTATTCGGGTCTATTTACTTCACAGTCTTTCAGATCTAAGGCTAAGATACTTTAGAAGCAACATAAACCCTAATATATTTTAAATGATGATAGCAAAATAGCTTCAGTGAGAATTTGGCCATTTTATAAAATACACATATTCAAGGATGTAAATATCTCTCAAGGCTTTCTGCAACTGAGCACCAGTTCCCTAACATCTCTCCCAGTTGATCCCAATAATCTCCACCAAACATTCAGATACAGAAGTAGTTGTTCAGAGAGACTTCCTGATGACCGCATCCCCTCTCCAAACCACAGCGAGGCTGCTTGTTTTATTTTTTTATTTATTTATTTATTTATTTTGCGGGGTTCTTATCCTCAGCCTTTAACCACTGCGCTATTCGCCCAGCCAGAGGCTGCTTGTTTTAAGCATGTGAATTAAATGCTGGCTCTCCCTCCATCGGCTTCTTATTGCTCTTATCTCAAAAAGGAAAACCTCTGATCTGTGAAATGACTGTCAGTAAGGTATCTGCCACTCATGTCAGGACTTGAGTTCAATCCCCAGAACTCACACTAAAAGCCAGGCATGGTGGGATGAACTAGCACTAGTGAGATGCAAACAGGTGGAATACTGGGCACTTCAGGTAGCCTCAGTGGGCTCCAGGGCAGATGACAGACCATATCTCAAAAAACAAGTCAGACAGCTCCTGGCGAACAACACTTAAGGCTATGCATACACATGAACCCATACATGTATTCAACATTATCATGTACACACACACACACAATCCTGCTTGATGGTGAACATCTCTTGCCCAGTCTTCTACACTGTCTCATTCCTTCTTTTCTTTGAGTTCCTGTACACAAGCCTTCTCACAATTACCAGAACATTCCACACTCTATCCTGTCCCCAGGGCCCTCTCTCTACAGTGATCCTCCCTATTCTGTATGGAGACTTTTCCATCCTTCAAGGTTCAACTTCTGGATCCCCTTAGAGCAGCACCACTCACGGCCCCCTTGTTAGATAATATAACTTCCTGCTTAGCTCTTCTATGGGACCTCACAACATAGGGGAGGGCATGATTTGTATAGCAATTCTTTGTTTATGTGTTCACTCTTTTTGTGTCCTCTATTGCTCCAGAATGTGGGCCCTGTGTGCCATTTGCTCATTGTTAATCCCCAGCCATCCAACTCTGATCTGGCCAGGTAAGAATATTTAAATAATATTCAATGAAAAAAAAATGGACAAAAAATTGAACCAGATTACTGGGAACCTTAAAACACGATAAAAAGAAACATTCTTGGGGCTGAAGAGATAGCCCAGTGGTTAAGAGGACCCAGGTTCGATCCCCAGCACCCACATGGTGGCTAAGAACCATCTGTAACTCCAATTCCAGGAGAACTCCAGTTCCAGGGGAATCTGAGACCTTCTTCTGACCTCCGCGGCACTGCACGACACGGGTGTACAAACCTACATGCAGACAGTACACTCATACACGTACAAAAATAAATAAAATTTTAAAAAAAAGAAACATTCTTGGTCATCTTTTTTTCTATCTCCAGGACTCTAACCTGTGGTAATAATCACAAGAAGGGTGCAAAGATTAATTTCCAAAACTTTTCATTACAACATTCTTCTAATACCAAAAGCTACAAATGACTTTTATGCACAATAAGAGAGCATTTAAATGAGTTAGTAGCTAAATGGAAGAGTCAATTAAAATGTATATGATAATGTGATCAATTTTAAAAGGGAGACTAACTTAATGCACTGTTGGACCCTAAATTTATTACAATAGTATTTTTAATTCTATATGCAAAATAGAAATATTCTAAGAATATGATTCCTGGTTGTTTTTTCCATATATCACCTACATTTTCCAATAATATATATTTTTCTAATCTTTTTTGGTCTTTTCAAGACAGGGTCTCCCTGTAGCCCCAGCTGTCCTGGAATTCACTCTGTAGACCAGGCTGGCCTTGAACTCACAGAGATCCACCTGCCTCTGCCTCCCAAGTGCTAGGATTAAAGGCGTGCACCACCATGCCCGGCATCTTTTCTAGTTTTTGACAATACGGTTCTAAAATAGAAATGCAGAATAAACACCACTTTTTTAATTAAAAAAATCAAATTACTCTTTCCCTTGATATAACCTTTTAAGTCAATGGAGAAAGGAAACTTTTATTTCTGAATACATTAGAAAATTCAGCAGAGTGGCTAGACCTAGTCAAGGAAGATTCCTGTAGTTAAAATGAGATTGTATAAGTAATAAAGCATAATAATACCATATAATAATTTATTCTCATTCCTAAAACCCAAGAGAAAAAAGAGCACACTACATTCAGTTCTCAGCCTCTCTCTCTCTCTCTCTCTCTCTCTCTCTCTCTCTCTCTCTCTCTCTCATTTCCCATTCAGTATCCCTCACTGTCCCCTTGAGCTCTTATTCTTCCCAGCACTGCCTTCCTTCCTCACAGGCCACTCTATGAAATGATAGAAGAGGCATTTTATTGAGCTGCATTTGTTTCTTCTCACAAATGTAAAATTTGTTGAGTGGAATCATCTGTTGACATTTCTCAGAAGGAACTGAAGTTATTTTTATGTCTATAGGTCACTGATCTGCAGTAGCCCATGAGTCCCCAGAAACGTATGCTTGCTGAGAAGTCTGGCGCCTTGGCGCATAAGCAGACGGGGATGATAAGCTGATTTAAACTTATCTCCCGGAAAAAGCTGTGAGGCAAGGTGTGGTGATGTCATTTGGATTCTGCACAGAAATCTCTAGACCACAGGAAGTGTGAAGCTTCTAAGAGGTCAACAAAATAGTAGCTCATTCTAATTCAAAGGTACCAACCAAACAGCATGAATTGAACCCCAGGTAAATCTTGCCAGAGCAATCTGAAATCAAGAAGAGGGGAAAGAGAAGTGTGGAGAGGAAGCAGATTGGGGCGCCTGAAATCGCCAAGTCAATCAAAAGGTTAAACAAGATTTAAAACATCGTCATCATTTAAGTTTGAAATAAAGTACCCAGCAGAGTAGATATGAGAGCTGTCCACTAACCACACAATTCTCCTTCCTTCTGACAAGTTCAAGGGAATAGCAAAAGCCCAGAAAGAACAAAAGTTTTTAGTTCTGATTTTTATCTTGGAAATAAACACTCATTTGATTTTAACGGTTCTCAGGATAGAAATATTGGCATCAAATCTTATTATTCTGCTATATTTAGAAACTTTTCCCTTCATAAGTTATTTATCATTTTATTTTCAATGACTTTGATATGCAAATTAAAGCCACTGTATGAAATGTTATGATTCAGATAAAGATCTAGGAACACTAATATTTCTAATTATGCATTTTGCTTATCCAACTAAATGCCACAGAATTACCCAATTGGAACCACATCGTGAAAATGTCTGAATAGGATTTTGTGGACTTTGAAGACCACCTAAAATCCAAACCCAGAGACGTTCAGTCATAAATACTACCAAAGCATCCATAGTATACCATCCAGGAAGAATCATACCATGACCCAATTTGAAAAGTTCAGAGTTGTTTAAGCTCACAGAAGCACTTAGCATAGATGTTGGTGTTTTCAGGCCTGGGCCAAGTTAGAATAACCTTTGCTCAGGTTCCCTTAACCACTATGGCAAAGTCATTTCCTCTGAGTTGAACTGTTCTCTCCTGGAGGATGGGAAGAGAACGGCAGCTCCTCGGACAAGAAACTTCAAGAAGTTCAGAAAGATTAGGCAAGTGTCAAGATTCACAAGGCCCTTTGCCAAAGTTATATAAGCAGTAAACAAATGCTGGGGGGCCAGGAGACCCAACTTGCTGGTGGCTCCTGGGATACAGCCTTCATGAGTCGCCACCCATGCCAGGGTGACCCTGGTAAGAGTGCCTGGGAGTCCTCCTGCTTCTGTAAGTAACACCAATAAATTCATAGATTCACCAAGCCAGGCTTGAGAAGACTCATTTTCTCTCATCTGTCACTGGTGCCCTATCTGAGGTAAATAGATGTTTGTTCATGTCTCCATGGGAAAAGTTACATAACAGCTGCACGAGGAGCTGACAGTTTTTCCTGGTACTTGCCCACAGATGCATTACTTCTGGCTTCTCGCTCTATTTCCCTGTCTCTGCGGGTTCCTTTCTTCCATGTATGGGCCAGTGACTGTCACCCAGCATCAGATACTGGAAACAGATCCTCCCAAAAAGCCTCCTGAAAGAAGCTACCATCAGACACCTTGACTTCAGACACCTAAAGCCCACCACCTAGAACATTCCCTGCTTGTTCCTCTGCCTGTCCAATCAGACCTGCATAAAGACCCAATCAAATCCCTCATCTGCCCACTGGAAGGGTGGTACTCTCCCACTCCTCTGATAAAAACTCTATTATCTGACCAAACTGGGGAACTGGGTGCTGCACATTCCCAAAATCCAGGAATTCAGGTTCAGGCAGTTGCAATTACTAGCTGGCAACTGATGGGTTTCTTCATTTGTTCCTTTTATAAATGAAAGCTAGAGGGGTGGACTGGATAATGTTCTTCAAGAGCAGCCATTGTCTTATATTTTAACTATAGGCTTCTCTCCTAATTCCAGCCACCATTTCCCAAATGTGTCCTTTGGCTACTAGTGGGGCAGGTAAACAGTGTTTAAACTCTCCACTGCTTGGTTTTAACCTCTCTATTTATCATCCTCATTCATCTCCTGTGCCCCTTTACAACACCCAGTTACATCTGAGTCCTAATTAATCACTGTACATTACACCTCAGCATATGCCCATGCTTCAGGATCTAATTCTTCACTACCCTTCACCAAAGGTCTTTCTTGATCACATCCATGAAACATTCTTTTGTGGTTGATGAGGACCTGGCTTACACTTTGTTAGGGAGAATATTTTTTTCAAGAACCTCATGACATTTGCTATCTTTTGTTTTCTTGATCTTGGGTAGTCTTATTGGAGTGAGATGATACCTTAGAGTGGTTTTAATTTGCATTTCCTTAACTATTAATGATGTTGAACACTTTTTTAAAATTTATTTATTCTTGTATGGGTATGAATGTACTGTCTGCATGTAGGTCTGTGCACCCATGTCATGCAATGCTGTGGAGGTCAGAAGAGGGTGTCAGATTCCCCTGTAACTGGAGTTAAAGACAGTTCTCAGCCACCATGTGGGTGCTGGGGATCAAACCCAGGTCCTCTGCAAGAGCAGTTGGTGCTCTTAACCACTAGGCCATCTCTCCAGCCCTGTTGAACACTTTTTAAGATGTTTCTCAGCCATCTTTACTTCCTTACTGGTGAAGTCTCTGTTCAGCTCTTTACTCCATCTTTTGAGTAGGTCATTTGTTTTCTTGGTTTGTTTGTTTGTTTGTTTTGTTTTGTTTTGTTTGAAAATGCCATTTATTGAGCCTCAAACCCAACATAGAACTTTTTTTTTTTTTTTGGTCTTTTCAAGACAGGGTTTCCCTGTAGTCCCAGCTGTCCTGGAACTCACTTTGTAGACCAGGCTGGCCTTGAACTCACAAAGATGCGCCTGCCTCTGTCTCCCAAGTGCTAGGATTAAAGGCGTGTGCCACTACGCCCAGCCCAACATAGAACTTTAAACAAAGTTTTAGAGTCCCTTGACCTTGTGGCCTAACTGTGTGCCCTGAAATCAGCTTATTTCTGTTTCTATAAGCTCTGTGGTCTGTCTTCTGAGCTGAGAGGACTTCCCGAGCTCATTTCCTTTGAAGTCTCTCAGCATTTGTGATCATCATGGGATGCAGAGGAAAAAAGCCAGAAAGATCCAGAGTTTCTCCATGGGCTTGGAGAGGTGCACCCCACAGCCAATCCAATGCCAGATCCCGTCCATATTGAGGACAAGTTTTTCTCCATTGCTGTTGAGCAGTGGGTCATAGGAGCCCAGCTGCTCCACGAAGTGGCCGTCTCAGGGACATTTGTGCACAGCCACGATGCAGTAGAAGGGCTGGTTGGTGCAGCTGCCCAATGCTAGGCCGATGGTCAGGTGACCTCCCAGTAGGCGGAGGCAGGTGGTGAGATGGACTATGTTGCAGCTGCAAGCGGCCCTCGGAAACTGCAGCACAGGTCAGCTACCGGATCGGTGCTCTGGCACCACCAATAGGTGGCAAGGAGCCCACTTCTTTGTTTTTTAAGCAGTCTATATATTCTGGATGTTAATGCCCTATCAGATGTATCAGTGGTGAAGGTTTCCACCCACTCTATGGGTTTTCTCTTCACTTCCTTATTTCTTTAGCTGTACAGAAGCTTTTGAGTTTGATGAGGTCCCACTTGTCAGCTGTTGTCCTTACTTCCTGTGCAGCTGGACAAAAGACACCAAATGCTGAAGAGGTTGTGAGGAAAGGGGAACACTCATCCACTGCTGGTGGGAATGTAAACTCATACAACCACTGTGGAAAGCAGTGTAGAGAACCCTTAAAAGACTCAAAATGAGCCTACCACCTAACCCAGTCATACCACTCCTGGGTATATACCAAGAGACTCATCCTACCGCACAGATACATGCATAGCTGTTTATTGCAGCTCTCTTCACAATAGCAAAGAGCTGGAACCAACCCAAATGCCCCTCAGCTGATGACTAGATAACAAAAATGTAGTACATCTATACAGTGAAGTTCTATGCAGCAGTAAAGAAAGATGACATCATGAACTTTGCAGGTAGGTAAATGTATGGAACTCAAAGCCATTATGCTAAGTGAAGTAACACGGTCCCAGGAAAAAAAAAAAAAAAGGTGAATGGTTTCCCTCATTTGTGGATGCTAGCACTAAATCCCCAGTTGAAAGGCAAGCTGAGCAATGTTATTGTTATATTTCTTTTTATCTGAAAGCAACTGTACTGTTATAATGTGAATCTCTTAATGGGCTCTAGAATTGACCTACCACTTATATCATGCATTGTAATTACCATATATGGGTGGAAGATATGTATTCATATTCTAGAGCAATGTAAAATTAAAGGGAAAAATGTGAACCCCAAAACATATTTAGGAATTAACATAGAGTTTATTCCCAGAGGTCATAATGTTGATACATATGTGTTGTTTATATAGGCATAATTTGGAGTAATACAAAGGGGAGGGAACAACAACAACATAGGATTGGGTCAAAGAACTGACTGATACAATTAAATTCTGCTCAAAACAACAAGCCTTTGCAGAAAAAAAAATCCTTGGAAACACTGAGAGAAAGATGCAAGACATGTATGGTAGAATGCATAAACTGGGGTGGGGGAGGGGCAGGGAGAGGGGAAGGTATCCAAATTGGAATGAAAAATGATGTATGACATACACAAAATGTCAATTAAAAAAACACATGGCAATCGTTAATATAAAACTCTGCTCCTCACCAACTGCTTGACCTAGAGCTGATCATGTGACGTGAGCTCTCTGGATTTCAGTCTCCCCATCTTTAGAACTGGTCCAGCTAGACCTTACATTGTCAAGAAGGCATTTAGCACAGAATCCCACCCATTGGTAGCATTCAATGTATTTTGGCTGACAGTGCGGTTAACAACAACCATCATCGACATCAATGTCGTCATCATCATTATCATCAAAATTTGTTTTTAAATACCTTGCATTGGCTAGAAAGAGAGAGCTGCATATGTTCACCACTTACAATGAAAAAAAAAGAATGACAAAAAAACTGTCAAAATTAATGTTCCCACTAACCATGGCTATAGAGCGGGTTACTCATGTACCAAGGACAACATATTGTCTTTGTAAAATTCCTTTCTTCCTAAGAGAATAATTAATGAACTAAGAAGGTTCCATTCAGCTCAGCTTCACAAGCCTAGACCCCGACCCCGACTCTGCCCCCCGACACCAAGAGGCAACAAGTAAGCATTGCTTTCCCATCCTGGGCACCAAAGCAGAGACAAGAAACAGCTCTTGGGTCCTGAGAACTTGAGAGACCTTCTCCACTTATTCCTCAGGAAGATGTCCTTGGCTAACCTTGAAAGTGAATGAGCAGGCAGCATACTATTGGCTCAAATCTAAGGCAGGATGGCTTTCTGTATACTCTCGGACTTGTTCATTTACATATTATTTTATTTGTTCAAAATCAGCTGATTTTGAACCCAACTACAGTTCCACACACTCCACTAAGCATCAGACAGGCCACAGAGAATGAGACAGGCCACATGGGCAGGCACAGCCACCAAGCAAAAAATGCCCCAAGTAAAAAATGTCCAGGGTCTGCTGAATAAGAAACAATGTTTCTGAAACCTCACCAATCTCAGTTTTTTCTCTTGTTGCATTTTTAAATGAAACTTTAACATTCAACTCAATTTCTATACATATTGCCTAATGTAATCGCCCAACCAGGAGTCTTCTTGACTAAACACAAAGCACCTCCCACCTCTGCTAAGGCCACCAGGTTCCATAAACAAAGACCCCAGTGAGACTGAGGTCATTACCTCAAGTAGGGACACTTAGATGATTCAGAACCTCCCATGGTAAACCCCCAGTGCACCTAAGCATAAAACAAGAAAAAATATATATATTTATATTTACACCCCTGTCTGTAGCAGCATTAGTTACAATGCTAAAGTTGAAAGCAATTCAAATGTTCAGCTCAACAAGAAAATGGAGCATACACTGTACACACAATGGAATATTACTGTTCCTTTCAGAAGGAAATTCTAGGGGCTGGAGGGATGGCCCAGCGGTTAAGAGCCCTGCTCTTGCAGAGGACCGGGTTCGATCCCCAGCACCCACATGGCGGCTGAGGACTGTCTATAACTCCAGTTCCAGGAGAACTCCAGTTCCAGCGGAAACTGACACCCTCTTCTGACCTCCATGGCATTGCACGACATGGGTGCACAGACCTACATGCAGACAGTACATTCATACACATAAATAAAATAAATAAAATTTAAAAAAGAAGGAAATTCTCGAGTGTGCTATGAGATGGATGAATCCTGAAGACATTATGTTAAGTGAAATGAGCCAGTCACAAAAGCATAAGTAGCATATGATTCCACTGTTACATGGTGCCTAGAGCTGTCAAATTCATAAGAGAAATAACGGAATGATGGTTACCAGGGATGGTGTTGGGGGATTTAGAGTTAGCATTTGTTGGATGCAGAGTTTTAAGAAGAGGAAAAAGTTCTGGGAAAAATGTTGAATATGACTACACAACAATGCAAATGCCTTAATGCCACTCACCGAACACTTCAAATAATTCTAGTATCAGTATTATTATTGTAAGGTTGTAGCTCCCAAAACCCACAAATGGGACTTTTCCAAAACTATAAAGGTTGGTGTGATGCCTCAGAGGATACTAGAGACATCTGTCCTGACCCCTGGATTGGGCTGCTGGGCACCGCCGCACTGGAGTGTGGGCTGCTGGGCCTGAGGCCACCACAGCTCCAGGAAATTGTCCTTAGCCAGTCTACTGCAGCGGCCACATGGGATGTTAGCACCTCACAAACCTTTCTCCACAGGGACAGCCAGGGACTAATGGTTGGATGACATGGACTGCAAAAGGCTTCGTCTGTCTAGGAAGAAACAGCTCTGTGATGGGATTCACACTCCAGGACTGCCTGGGTCAAGGTGAAGGTCTTCAGCTGAGGCCACCTCCCTTGCTCCGCTTCCCTCCCAATTCATCTCAGAGCATCCTGATGTAAGTCACCTTCACATGAATCCTGTCTCAAACTCAGCACCAGGCTTTCCCCCGTTACTGCCTTCCTAAGAAGCCTTAATACTTTTCTTAATCACTCCCAAGTATTTTGATACTACATGTAGATTACAGATGGGCCCAGGTGCCTATGGGTATATTCTTGTATGTAAAAAAGGAGTATAGGGGCTGGAGAGATGGCCTAGTGGTTAAGAGCACCAACTGCTCTTGCAGAGGACCCAGGTTCGATCCCCAGCACCCACATGGCAGCTGAGAGCTGTCTATAGCTCCAATTCCAGGAGAACTCCAGTTCCAGGGGAATCTGACACCCTCTTCTGACCTCCGTGGCATTGCATGACACAAGTGCACAAACCTACAAGCAGACAGTACATTCATATAAATAAATAAATAAATAAATAAATAAATAAATAAATAAATAAATTTTTAAAAAGGAGTATAATTCTGTTTGATATCCAAGAACCCACTCTCACCCACTCAGAAGTGATAGCCCCCACACTAAAGAGACATGGTCAGGAGGGTGTGACCAGTCCAGCAGAGCCATGCGAATGCCTGACATGTGAGGTCCAAGATTAGTCCCTCAAAGTAGGGGGCACTTTGAAATTATTTCTGCTTCCATAAATCCATTTTATCCACAATAAGCAACCTGCAAAAACAGTTAGCCTGAGAAAAATAGAAAACCTACTACCTCCAATGTGCCCAGGGGCTGTGCTAGACCCAAGAGACGGATTAAAAAAAAGTGAGAAGACTCAAATCTCGTCTGCTTGCTGAGGAACAGAAGTAAATAAACAGATGATGTAATAAAAGTAAGATAAAGTAGAAAGCAGGGTGGGGTATACATCTTGGAAGGCGCCGCCTACTAGGAGACCTTTCTGGAGCCTACACTACCTAGGGAGAGACTACCAGACACCAGTAATCCATGACATCACAGGGCACATGTGCCACAAGAAAAGAAACAGCAGTCTGCTGCTTCCATTCACGGCTCATACATTCATTCACCCAGCAGACATTTCTGGGCAGCTCTTTTCATACCCTGTGCTGTTCTGGCCCTGGGGACACAACAGAAATGCAGCAAGAGATGTGACTAGAAGAATGGACTCAAGGCAGAGAGAACTGGATTGGAGTTCTCCGTGTGTTCTTGCAATCCTGGGTAAGCACCTTCTTCCTTATCTATGACATGAGGGTGATATTATCAAATATCTCAAGGGATTGTTGTGAGGATTAAAGATGATACAGCACAGAGGCAATCCAGCTCACTCTCTGCCACACGATGGTCAAAACACCCCAGGCCTTGTTTCTCTTGTTACTCACTGGATGCACTTTTTCCATCCAGTAGCCCAGTGCAGAGATAACAGCATTCTGTCATGGTGCATCAAGGGAAAAGCGCATCTTGCCTCCACTTTTGGAAATGGAGTTCCCCTGGAGGATCCTGGTTTCGCATGGTACTTTTCTATCATGACTCTTGGCTTCCCACTTTGATGGCTGGAACCTTCCTCTGTATGTCTGTCACTCTGTGATCTGCATATAACAAGATGAACCTACTCTTCCAGCTCACTTGGCAGTCACTATGAGGAACTAATGCCTACAACTGTCACCGTTTAGTGGGAGATTTAATAAACAAGGTGTTTTTCCAAGTCCAGTTTCACAAGCCAAGCGGAGGTTTCAGTACCCTAGTGTTCATGTTGGCACATGCCTACCACACAGGCACCCAGGGACACGACATCATTTTTCAGCCAGATTCAGATGCAGTGATTTCTGAAACTAAAGCTACATATATGCACAACCAGATGAGGAGAATAAAATCAACATTCCAGGAACAACATCACCAATTCCCAGATTTTTGGGGGTGGGCGGGTATTTATTTATTATGTGATAATAGTCCAAATGTATACACTACTCCAAAATCTGCCATGAAAATTCAAACATCTTTGTAATCCCTGTTTACAAAGCACACAGAGAAATTAAAACAGGCTTAATCGAGCAGTGTTTGTGCATATTAATGAATCTAAGTTCTAAATCTGGATTCTGGAAATAAAAAGGGTAAAAGAGGATTCATTTCAGACTAATTTGCTTTTGAATATGACACTTTGCATGTCAAATAGTGTAAGGGATGTGGAATTAAGGGCCTCAATAAGCATTTTTAAGCATTTTCCTATGTTGGAGGGCAGAAGATATTTTAAAGAGAAAGGACCACTTCCCATGCTTTCATCCAAGGCTTTTAGGCATGCATGCTTCCCCATGTCTTGTTCAGTGAAGGAGCAATGCCAGTCTCCACTTTGACCACCCACCCTTCCTCTTCTATCGCCCACAGAGCCTTCCCTTTGGCTGGCCCTGAGAACAGTGCTGTCAAAAAAAGTACTTGGCATTGTGCAGGACGTGGTCATAAAATTTATGCACCATAGCTCAAAGCACTTGCTTCACAAGTCATTTCTCTTCCCTGGGCCTCACTTTTTACATCTGCAAAATGGAGTGATAACTCCCATCTTTTAGGTCAAACATAGTGGGTAGAACATAGGTGTTCAGAAGTATTGTGTCCATTCCCTATGAATGTCCTGGAAGTGGTAATAAAACAACTGCCAGTGCTGTTTATGGGTATCATAATTCAATGAATAACCAATACCCCATTCCTGTGGTCTATACTTGCAGAAAAGAAAAGGCATCGATCTGAAGGGTCCCAATACAAGAATGTGGGTTATGGATGGATACCCACAGTGAGCTCTTTGGCTTGCTTCTTTGGCACATGACACAGACAGACCTCCAGCCTTGGAGAAGAATTGACTGTTAACTACAGAATCAGACTTCCTGGGCAGGACTCAAGACTCTGCCACCTTGAGTCACCTCCCAATGCTTGGATTTTCTCACCTGCAAATGGGGACTATTTGCACAGACTTCCCCTATGCATGGGTTATACCTGCTTGCGAATTCCTTTGGAGGCACAAATAAAAGATTAAGAGAACATGCCTGAGGAACAGACCCAAATCAGAAAGGTTTATAGAATAAACAAACAATAATTCCAAAAGAAAAAGGGCTAGAGAGATGGCTCAGTAGGTAAAGTGTTTGCTGTTCAATATGAGGCCTGAGTTCAGATCCCCAGCAACCATTTAAAAAAAGCCATGGGTGGTAGTCAATATCTATAACCCATGTGCTGAGAGCAAAGACAGGCAGACCTGGGAGTTGCTGGCCAGGTATTGTAGCTGAAACAAATCTCAGGTTTAGTGAGAGACCCTGTCTCAAAAAATAACGTGATGAGCAATCAAGGAGGACACTGACTGTCAACCTCTGGGCTCTACACATGCATATAACAGTAAGTACACACACACATACACACACATACACACACACACACACACACACACACACACGTAAAAGAATGAGAAGTTATCTAACACCAGCACTGAGACATGTTTCCTCTCCCAGAATTTAACCAAATATATCCACAAGCTAAAAGTGCCCCACTCGAGATAAAAATGGAGGTGTCAACCAAAACTAATGATGTATTAAAAAACCTTACAGAACTGTATTACTTTTTAACCTAATTTAAAATTCAATAAAAATACTCTGCATGTAGACAATGCTTCCCCCAGAACACATGGGTTATTGACTGAAACTCTTAGCGTCAGTCATAGAACATCTCCATATGAATTACTGGTCAGTGAGGCTCCATAGGCACACAAAACAACACAATACTCTTAGTTGTCTGCCATAACTAGATGGTAAAATCTTACTGCTAAAGACACAGCACACTTTGTTTGCAGGACATAGAGAGATCAGGTTGGAACTGGCTTGAAAACATCCTCCCTACTAGCTAGCTTTGTGAACCCTGAACACTATAATACTGACCTGTCAGGAAAAATATACCCTCTGGAGCAATAGTAGCATAAAAGTTAAGGTGCAACCAACTGCTTTCTGATTGGATTTAAGACTTGTACCACATGAGGGAATTCATATCTGGTACTATAAACATGGTCAAAAGTCTATAACACAGGAGATCATAGGCCTTGGAAGAGAGGGTAACCTACTCCTGTTGTTCAGTTAAATGGCTAGATTATCAAACTGCCTTCTAAGTGTGTGTTAATACCCATAGATTAGTTCTTCCCTCAAACTTGATGAGAAAAGCTTTATTCTGAAGTGGACAGCAAATGACCATGACTGGCTGAGATTAGTGATTATGGAGTGCTCAGTCCCAAATGGGACATCTGTATCAACTCCTCCTAGGCTCAGGGAACATCACAGTAGAGGAGGCAGAAAACATGTACTATCCAGAGGAAGGGGAGGAGAACTGGGAAGTGCTATATTCTGCACATGACATGGCAGCCATTGTACTCATGAACTCACTAAAGTTGTGTTCACCTGCACAGGATCAGGCCAACAGGTCAGTCAGCATCCCAGAAGGCAGTCTGTACTGACTCAGAGGATTACAGAAAAGGATTGGAAATAAAGGTGGGCAGGACTTTTTACAACTGATGGCTGCTGGAAGGAGAAGAGACTGTCTCTTTCAAAGTTGAGTTCTTGGTAGGTTAACCAGGCTCCAGTGGATAGACCCATCCTGAAGGACATTTGGGGACACAAATGAGACTCTATATAGACATTATTATATACAGCAGAGCACATTAAATTGGGCAGGGTGCAGTCAGGGGAGGTGCAGATAGGGGAGAGGAGCTAAACACCATCAAATTACACCATATGAAAACTGCAAAATATCCAGTAAAAACGCACAACAAAAGAAGAGTTTTGTCATGCATATGCAAATTCACCAACCTGTGTCTTGATAGTTATCTCTGAATGGATTCCACAATAACTACACAGGACTAGAAAAAGGGCTATTTTATAATTTGGAAGTCTGAACTTTAGACATTTTCTATCTCCATGATCATCAAGTCCCTGATGAATCTCGAGAACTTCAGCTTGTATGAAGTAAAGAGATTGACCCAGGTTTCAAAGACAACTTTCAGTTCATCAATCTTATAATTCCATACTGATGCAAATGTGCTAAAAGTCAAAACATTGTACAAGATCAATGCAGACCCAGGCCAAACAGGAATAACAGGGGGAACAAAGTAAGGAGGTAGGTAGTAAAGTGGGGGTGGCGAGGGGGGCTGAATATGATCAAATTACATTGATGAAATTCTCAAACCAATAAAAATATTTTCAAATAAAAGTTAATCAATAAAAAAAAGAGCATTAAGGAGCTGAAAATTAGAAGGAAAACAACTCTACCCCTCAACTGAGAAACTTGTCAATATTTACTAAAATTTTGAATATACATTCCTGTTGATACATTCCTCTTTAGGAATTGATCCTGAAAAGTACAAACACTCGGGCACAGGGTTACTCAATCCTAACACCACTTAAAAGAACAAAACATTAGAATATCTTTACTATTCTGCCGTGAGTGCTGAGCAAACATCACTGAGTCCAGGTGACAGAATACAATCCCATCAATAAAAAGAATGAGATGTACCTATATAAAAAACATCCATGTAAAAATTAGGGTCTGTGGAAGCCATCTCCCTGAAGGCTCGCTCTCATAGTTTTGGAGAACACTACTATGCTAGCTGCTAAAGGAGAACATCAATTGATGGTTCAACCACAGCTTGAAGGCCTCATAACCACAAAGACCAGCACAGCAAACTATATTGGGGCAGTATATTGGGACTTTTCTATTGGAAGTAATCAACAGCTACCTAATTGGACTTAAAGTACACTCAATGGGAGGGAACTCATGTCTAGTACTGGTAACATAGCCAAATACATATGGCTGGAGAGGTCATGGATCTTAGAGAAAATCCTAAGGCTGTCACATCCCTAGACAAATGTTATTTCTTATTATTTTCTAAATATGGATCCTTATATTTACAGACAATCATGCCAGTCAAGACTTATCAAAGAACTGTCTTTAACAACAGATAGAGACTATTACAGTTCCACACTGGTTACACACAGAGATTAAGTATCTGTGAAATGCCCAACCCTAAGTAACACATCTACAATAGAACCTCTACATCTAAGGCTCACAGAACACAATAGAACAAGGAGTAGAGAGAATACTAATGCATCTCTCAACTCTCATCAACAAAGCTCCCTCATGCAACAGAGGGCAAGGAAGACAAAGGGCCACAAATGGCCAAAGCATGAAGAATAAGAGGCTTCAAAAAAAAATAAAAAATAAAAATAAATAAATAAATAATAAAAAGGGGGGGGGCTGAAGAGATGGCCTAGTGGTTAAGAGCACCAACTGCTCTTGCAGGGGACCTGAGTTCGATCCCCAGCACCCACATGGCGGCTGAGAACCGTCTTTAACTCCAGTTCCAGGGGAATCTGACACCCTCTTCTGACCTCCATGGCATTGCACGATACGGGTGCACAAACCTCCATGCAGACAGTACATTCGTACACATAAAAAATAAATAAAATATTAAAAAAAGAGGCTTCAGTGTGAGTCCTTGAAGAGAACTCCTTTATTAAACCCACCCAGGGTTCAGGGACTATTGTGGTGGGGGGGGGCAAAAAGATTGTAAGAGCCAGGGGAGGAGGTACATGACCACATGGAAATAGTCTTACAGGCTCTTGGGACCTTCAAAGTAAAAATTATACAAGTATTATGCTCCCTTTTAAGAATTTATACACTCAGGGTGGAGAGATGGCTCTTCCATAATTCCAGTTCCAGGAGATCCAACGCCCCCTTCCAGTCTTCACAGGCACTGCATGACACAGGTGTATGTAGAGACATTCAAACAAAACACTCATACACATAAAGAATATAAATAATTTTAAAGGGATGTACATGTTCATGAGTGTGTGTGTGTGTGTGTGTGTGTGTGTGTGTGAGAGGGAGAGAGGGAGAGAGGGAGAGAGGCAGAGAGAGAATTTATATGTATAGAAACTAGAAACACAAAACCAAAAAAGGCCATGGTGAATGCCCTGAGAGGAAGGGACAGTGCAGCCTCTTCCTTCAGATGTTAACCCTCCTGCTTACAGTTGTCTGATGAGCACCTGTTCCTTCTGAACAAAGGAGAGAAATTTCCATAATAAAAACATCAACAAACATGGTGTAAAATAGAGCAGTTTTGTAATGGAGAGCACCCTCCCTGTCTCTTTTCACCAGTGCCCACACTCCTGTGTTCAGTGGCAGCAGTTTTCCCTACGCACCCCTGGGAATCTGAGACCTTGTTCTCCTGCGCAGAGCCATGAAGCATATACTTCCTTGTAATTAAATTAAACCCAAGTATATTTTGAAATTCTTCGGGAACCTATGACACATTTTTTAAGCAAAGCTAGAATCCATTTATGCATGCAATGCCTCCTGTATTGTGTTTCTTAACCTCAATATTACCCCCTGTCATAATAACGCTGCTAAGAATGAGGGTGTCTATTTTACTGAATAATCTCAGGTAACTACTGTGAGGCAAGGCCAGGCCTGCATGCAGCAGAGTGCATACCTGTCTGATTAGCAGCCCAAAAGGTGACCACAGACACTCCAAATTCAAAATCGTTACATAGAAGCCATTGCCTAGGGCACAGCTAGCAGAGCAGCCACCGATGGGAAAAGTGTTCCTGTGTAGTCTGGCTTTGCAAAGTCCTGAGGGAGGAGCTGTGGGAAGAGGTGCTGAGCTCAGACACTCTAGCGATGGGGGCCCTCAATTTGTTGAAAATGCTGCAGCCAAAGTAGCTAAGTCTGTGGCCATGGGAAGTTCTGACCTTTGTTAGTATCTCCTCTCATTGGCAAGAACCCACTCATTTTCTTTTCCTGAGTAACACACAGGAGAATCACTGGACTTCTTGGGATCCAGAAATGAGTTGGAATTCAGCTGGATAGAGCAGGTCATACTTCCAGAAGGACAGAGGGGGGACCAGGAGCAGAGGGGTAAGTTCCTTGGCCATTCTGGCCTCTGGGTGTAAGAAGACTGTATCGGGGGAAGCAACCTTGGAAGCCCCAGCTGATTCTGAACACAGTTCCTTCCAATCTAAGTCAATGGAGGAGATAGTTGTAGGAATAAGATGACAGTAGCAAATATTAGCTGGTAGGAATGGGGGGGGGCTGCGCTGTGGATTCCATAATGTACTAATTATGGAATACACAGTACATAAGCATTAAAGGTAAGTCTAAGAATGAAGGGCAGGGCTGGAGAGATGGCCTAGCGGTTAAGAGCGCCGACCGCTCTTACAGAGGA
Source organism: Rhizomys pruinosus (assembly GCA_009823505.1). Taxonomy (NCBI): domain Eukaryota; kingdom Metazoa; phylum Chordata; class Mammalia; order Rodentia; family Spalacidae; genus Rhizomys; species Rhizomys pruinosus. Next base: position 2,083,329 of record VZQC01000028.1, read on the forward strand.
CCGCGGTTCGATCCCCAGCACCCACATGGCGGCGGAGAACCGTCTCAAACTCCAATTCCAGGAGAACTCCAGTTCCAGGGGAATCCGACGCCCTCTTCTGACCTCCGCGGCATTGCACGACACGGGTGCACAAACCTGCATGCAGACAGCACATTTATACACACGCAAAAATAAATAAAAATTTAAAAAAAAAAAAAAAAAAAGAAAAAAAAGAATGAAGGGCAAAAGGCCCAGTGTATACACTGGAGGAAGAGTCTCAGAACTCAACACAAAGGGAGCCATTGACCTTGTACATAGGCCATCTCTCTCATCTCCCTTATCACCCTGAAAGCTGAATACTGAGGAGAAATTAAGGCAGTAAACAGTAAGCATTAATAGGACCTAAGTGATTCAATGGGAATATGCAGCAGTAACTACCAATGACCTGATCAAGCAGCAGGGTGAAGCTAGGAATGCCAGGCCTCATATGGCATCAAGCCTCTGATGGGGTGGCTATCACAGCTGGGCAAAAAGGCCCATCGAACAAGGCGTTGGAACTGGGGGATGCTAAGATGTTTCAGAAGTTGCAGAATTTTACTTTAACCAGTTGGGACCTGTTTGTGAAGGCCGCACTAGATTTTGTGAGAAGGTTAACAGAAGAGACAGTCAGAAGTCCCTGGTGCCCGAGGACACAAAGGATACCCAGCCAAGGCAAGATGGCACAGGGGAATCAACTCTGCAGCCTCAAACATGGTTCTGGTGTCTAGAATATCTAGACTGACTCCCTCCTTCCTGGTCTCTGACCTTGAATGTCCACTGTTCTCTCAGTCTTCTCTCCGCTCAACATTATAAACTTCCAAGCATCATTTAAACACTCCCATCTCTCCAATACTTTCCCTGCCTGCCACAAACATGCACATGCCTTTGCCGTGGTCCAGAAGCTTTGCTGGCATTTGTATCCACAAATGCATTAACCTGCTCCCTGCTACCTAGAGAGTGAGTCTTTTCAGAGCACCTGGCCTGATGCCCTGGGAGAGACAAGAATCCTATGGGCAAAGGACCATCATCCAACCTTTTGCCTGAACACCTGCAGTGTCCAGGAACTTCCTGCCTTCTGGAATCTCTTTGCAGAGATCGTTGACCATTCCCAATTTCATGTCTAACATTGATTCAAAGTGTGCTTATCAGGATTTTTACCTAGAAGTTTGTTGTTGTTGTTGCTGTTGTTTTTTAACCTAGAAGGTTTTTTTTGTTTGTTTTTTTTTTGGTTTTTTTTTGTTTGTTTGTTTGATATACACATATTTACTTTTACTAAGTCCTAAGACACCATGTTTCCTGTAGACAGTGTCTAGGCAAAACTGGGTACTAGTTGAACTCACATCAATTATATATGCATTAATCGAATATACACCCATGTCCCTCTCCCACCCCTCCCCCCTTCCCGATTCACCATTTCAGTCCGTTTTCTGATACAGTCTTTCTGTTGTTGTTCTTTTACTATGCATCCCTCTCCACGAGAAATATTTATATCTGGGTTATTGGTACTAGCATCCACATATGAGGGACACCATTTGTCATTTGTTTTTCTGGGACCGTGTTACTTCACTTAACATAATGTCTTCTAGCTCCATCCATTTACCTGCAAAGTTCATGATGCTGTCCCTCTTTACTGCTGCATAGAACTCCATTGTATACATGTACCACATTTTCTCTTATCCACTCGTCAGTTGAGGGGCACCTGGGCTGGTTCCAGCTTTTTGCTATTGTGAACAGAGCTGCAATAAACATAGCTGTGCATATATCTTTGCAGTAAGATGTGTCTTGTGGGTATATACCCAGGAGTGGTATGACTGGGTCAAATGGAAGGCTCATTTTGAGTCTTCTAAGGGTTCTCCACACTGCTTTCCATAGTGGCTGTACAAGTTTACATTCCCACCATGCACACCTATGTTTATTGCAGCTCTCTTCACAATAGCAAAGAGCTGGAAGCAACCCAAATGCCCCTCAACCAAGGAGTGGATAAAGAAAATGTGGTATATCTACATAATGGAGTTCTATGCAGCAGTAAAGAAAGATGACATCATGAACTTTGCAGGTAAATGTTTGGAACTAGAAGCTATGATGCTAAGTGAAGTAACACAGTCCCAGAAAAACAAAGAATTTAACCTAGAAGTTTTACAATGTCGCTCAGAAACATCTAAAACTCTTCCACGATAGCCTGTCCAAATTCTATTTTTTTAATTTTTAAGTATGCAAATTTATTTAATACAAGTTTCCAGTTTTATTGTCTTCGTAAGGAAATGAAGACCTAAAGAAATACAGCCAACACGTTATATTCTGAATTGGTAAAGAAGAGCTCAGAGTATGAATGTGACAAGGCCTAGAGATCTGTCCTAGAGTAGGTGATTGCACAGAGTTCAACAGAATGATAACTGTTCATATAACCAGGTCTTCAGGGTAGCTTTCCATCAGTCTATCTGTCCTGGCCTGGTGAAAAGAATACAAAGTCTTTTAAGAAACAAAAGGGAAGGTCCGAACCACAGACAGTACTTTCTTTTCTTTGCTTAAGCGCCTTTCCAAGGGGGGCATAGACCTGTCTCGGTCTAGGACAAACCTATGTTCACAAAATCCTGGAAGATGAGATTGAAGAAGCATCAGTTTTTCCTGACAGGGAGAAGTTAGCATGACAACCTGCTGTGGGAAATACCACCCCAAAGAATAATTCCCAGAGGCAGCAACATACACGTTTTACAATGATCTCTGCAGTAGAGTGAGTCCTTTGGATAAGCCAACAGTGGTATAACTGGGTCAAGTGTTAAGTTCATTTCTGCTCTTTTAAGAGCACTGTTTTCCATATGGACTGCATGAGTTTGCCATCCCACTAGCAATGAATGAGTGTCCCCTTTCCAGAATCCCTCTCTAGAATTTGGTGTCGTTTGTTTTCTTTTTTTAAACATTTTTGCTGAAGTTATGTACATTTCATACATTGCTTCTCAGTCCAATCTAGACTCAGCTTGTTTTCCATGACCCCCACCCCACCCGAGTTCATGCACCCTGCCATCCCTGCCCTGTATCTTTTTCTGATTCTCACACTGTCCAAACTATTTAGCTATCTATAGAACCCTCCACAGCCTTCCCTCCCTGAGGTAACCCATCTCTAGTACTTCAATGATCCTTCCTTTGACTTGGACCTCAAACTTGCAACCATACTCACTACTTCCTTAGAAAGTCTTACATTGACCATCCAGAAGGCAAGTAAAGTCGCAAAGGTGATACCCACAACAAACACCTGATGAACGGGCATCAGACATGTAACTCTTCTTTCAGGATACAGTTTCAGGATATATGACTAAATTATGATCCCCCTCCAATTTATAAGTTCAACACCCCTCCATGCCTTCGAATATGATTGCACTGGAGACAGGGTCTTTAAACTGATGAGCAAATTACAATAAAGCCCTTAGCATAGACCTTATTACATTTTGACCAGTGAAAGATGAAATTTAGATGTGAGGGTCATGGAACAAAAGACCAGGTGAAGAGGGGTCATTTGCAAGCTGAGGAAAGAGGCCAGCACTGCTCATAGGTTGGTTTGGATCTTCTGACTTCCAGAGCAGAGAGAAAATAAATGTCTGTTGTTTAATCCTCTGTCACGGCCCAAGGGAAGTAAAAAGCGAGTTTCCTTTGTCCGAAATACCAGGGACAGGAAGTGTTTCTGATTTTTAGACTTTTAAAAAACTTGGAAAATCTGTATAGATAAAATATATTGGAGATGGGTTCTCAATTTTAAATACAAAATTTATTAATGTTTCATACACACATGAACCATATAGCCACAGGGTATTGTATGATATCTGTGAGGATTTTGTGCGTGAAACAGGGGTTTTTGTGTTGTAGAGTTGTCCATCTCTCTTCCTGTTTCATCATGGTGGCCAATATTCGTAGTTTCCCATTTTTTCCGGGTGTGGTTGCACACACCTTTAATCTCAGAGCTCAGGAGGCAAAGGCCAAATACATAGTGAGTTCCAGGACAGCTGGAGCTACAGGGAGACCCTGTCTCAAAATGACTAAAAAAAGTTTCCCATTGTGAAGCATTTCTGATTTTCAGTTCAGGGGTGTTCAGCCTGCATATTAACTACGCATTAACATGCATAATTCACCGTCATTACTCATGCAGCAACCCTAACAACATTTGAGTTGCCAATACCTGATGACGAGACAACCACCAAGGTATTTTCTAGATAATTCTCAAAGCCAGATCTTCTCCCTTTCTGAGGTTCTGAAGGATGCCACACAGCCAATACATCATTCTGTGACTGTGCTGTCTACCTCTTCAAGTAACTCGGATTTCTCTGTTCAAAGGAAGTAAAAAAATCTTTCATGACACCAGTCAGAATTTTTCTAAATTAAGATCTTTGTTTCTAATGAAAAATAAAAGGGAAGCAGATAAACCAAATCCTAAAGAAACGAGAGTCACCAGTATTTTTTTGTTGTTTTATTTTACTTTTGTGATGCTGAAGATCAAACCCAGGGCCTCTTGCATGCTAAGCAAGCATCACCATTGTGCTGCATCCACAGCCTCCTAGGAAGTTCTTTACAGTAGTCTATATGTTTTCTGCACCCCCTGTTAAGCCTCCCTGTTAGCGAGCACAGTATTGTCCCCTCATAGACACTTGGTGGTTATAAGCTGCGATCCTCAACCCATGGTTGACACCATGTCCCTTCAACTCTGTATGACATGGCGATATGTTCCTAGTGGCAAACTTGGTCCCCTCTTTACCCTCTGTTTCCCTGAAATGCTGTAGGCAAGATGCCCTCCCTCATTCAACTTAGTCCTAGAAGCCTTCACTGTCATACACTACCTTTACCCTTGCCTTAGCCTAACCTTGAAAGAAGGAATTGAACGCTATATCACTGAGCCCATTTTACCAGAACATTAGCATCTTGGACGTCCTCTCTAGAGTCCTACTATTTCCGGGGAGACAATCTGGGGTCATAAAAACCTCCCAAAGGGTGAAGTGTGAGTGAATGGAGCTGTAGAGCCAAGGGAGACACTAAGCATCCCTTCCCTTGTCTGCGCCCCCTGAGGCTGATGGCACAGGACAGAGCCCACAAGGTTGAAAACAGAATGATGCAAGGGTGGCTGCAATAAGTGCTCAATGACTGCAAGAAGGGAAGCGATAGCAGGGACAAAGCTAACAGTGATAAGCGAGACAGAATGAGTGGGGCCAGAGGACGAGGTCAGGATGACATGAGATCAGAAAGACATGTGGTCAACCTTAGTCATTTCGTCATTTCTCTATGTATTGCCTTTCATTTCCCTCATGCAAAGGCAGCTGTCTATCATCAGGACAGTCTCCCATCAGTACCTACTCAGCTACCTCCACTGAAGCACAAGCTTTGCATGCCATCTCCAAACCATGGGATCTGCTTGCCACCTGGACGCTCTGTTCCTTTCATGATTTACTCCATCTAGTGTCTGACTCGAACAAGTCTTTCAACGGCATTTTTCTTAAAGCCCTGGTGCCGCAGTCGTCACGCTGTCTGGCTCTGACAGCTCCAAACAAGTTACAGGCCCAGAAATTACATGGAACAGCCGTCCATCAGTGTCTCCATGGTCCACCGACTGCTCATAAGATACAGTGAAGTCATGCGTACAGGCCACCACTGGGCTGTCGTGGCTGGAAGTGCTTTGGTTTTCATCGCCAGCATCAGCAACAGAGAATTTGCATCACACCCCAAACCAGCAGCTTCCAAAAATCAGCTGGATTGCATGCAGCACTGCATTCTCCTACCTTCAATGGCCATGCTTCCAGAAAACTGGCTTCATGAGACACACACACACACAGTTAGAATGGGGACCACTTAGGCAGAACCTTTAAGGCTATGGTATTGAGTATTAATGCTCAAAGTACCCTCATTATGGGGGTTTGATATCAAGCTTACTAACGTGACTAGAGGTAATCCATTGTCAAAGATTATAAACCCCTGGTCCAAATGGTGGAAGGCTTTAGATATCTGGTCCCCTCCCTAAAGGAACAGCACACAGCTAACCACACTACTCTTAAGAGCGGCTATCTGGACCACTGAGTAGACCAGCATATGTCATTCTCCGGAGAAAGCTTACGATCTCGCATGTCAATCAATGCTCTGTGTCCTCACCTGTCTCCCACCTTGAGGTCTGAGTACCAGATAGCCACACAGAAGGTAACAACAGCCAACCTATGACACAGGGGCAGCGTGAGCTTCTGTGGTAATTTACTGAGATTTGGGGATTTTTAATTAGACATTATTAATTATTGATATAAAACCATTATACTTTAAAATTCTTTTTTCTTGCTGGGCGTGGTGGCACACGCTTTTAATCCTAGCACTTGGGAGACAGAGGCAGGTGGATCTTTGTGAGTTCAAGGCCAGCCTGGTCTACAGAGTGAGTTCCAGGACAGCTGGGGCTACAGGAAGACCCTGTCTCAAAAAGACAAAAACAACAAAAAAAAAATACCTTTTTCTTTTCCCTTTTGTTCCTACTGATATTTATCAAGAACCTACCACTAAGAATTGAGCATCTTTTGTAAACTGAGTACCAACTCTGTGGCAGTCACCAGGCTGGGGTAGGGAATATGACTCAGAGAGACATATAATGGACAGACAGAGATATGTCAGGGGAACGTTGGGATGCTGTGGCCAGTGCTGTATAAGAGGTGCCAGAAGCTTGGAGGAAGCCATTTTTCTTTTTCACTTCCTCTACTAGGAGGAAGAAGGAATTTTACAGAGTTACTTATCCTGGTCAAAGTTTCATAAATAAATGAGGTTGACAAAATGAGTTTGACATGGTAGAGCCTGGCTGGCAGAATTGGGTTGCTGGAGTACTGCCCAGCCCTGGCTCTGATGTACTGCTCTCTCTCTGCTTCCTGGTCAGCTGCTCCTTATGTTCCCACTGACATAGACAAAGCCATTCTTGCTACTATGGTCTTACCCACCATGATGGGAAGAAATCCCCTGAAACCATGGGCCGAAATAAATCCCTTCCCTCCCTTAACACTGCTTCTTTCCGGTATTTTGTTACGGCAATGGGACAGTAGTTAAGACACTATCTCAGAGTATACTCTCCCCCTTGAACAATTAGTGTTTATTTCTTTGTTTTTTAATATTTATTTATTTTATGTGTATGAATGTGCTGTCTGCATGCAGGTCTGTGCACCCATATCATGCAATGCCGCAGAGGTCAGAAGAGGGCGTCAGATTCCCCTGGAACCGGAGTCAAAGATGGTTCTCAGCTGCCATGTGGGTGCTGGGAATCAAACCCTGGGTCCTCCGAAAGAGCAGTCAGCGCTCTTAACCGCTAGGTCATCTCTCCAGCCCCAATCAGTGCTTATTTCAAAAAGCCTGAATATCCCTGTATAGACGGCCCAGTGCAGGGAAGACCAACCAGAAGAATCATCTATTGGTCTCTCCCTGGAGAAAAAGACCTCCAATGGCCTTTCATGGCTTCTCAGAAAACCTTACACGAGAGCTGTGAAGGCCTGTTCAAGCTGTCACTGCCTCTGTATCAGGCAAGCCTATTTCAGCTATTGACCAAGGGTGGGCTTAGCTTAGGTGGAAGCTCAGGGAAGACTGGACAAGAGGTAACCCAAGAGTTCTGACAGAATTGTCAGAATAATTCCAGGCACGGGGTATGAGCACTAACTACAGGTGAGGCCCTTTCAGACGTATCACTTCCAATCCGGTGCTCATTTTCAGTTGGGAAAGCTGAGTCCCTTATCTGAGATCACACAATCTGTCTGAGATTGTGTACAATCTGTATGTGGCCGAACCAGAATTTTGTTCTCTCTTTCTGGATCTCATCACCATAGAATGAAGGAAAGCTAGAAATTCAGTTCCTCCGCTGCACTGTCGGTATTTCAAGAACTCGGGGACCATGTGAGCCCAGTGGCTACAGTAACTGCTGAGCAGGTCAGAAGTAGGCTGTCTCTGTCTTTGTAGAAATTCTATTGGACAATGGTGGGAAGGGCTGCTCTGGGGTTCTGGAAAGAGTGTCCGACCCTTAGGTGATCTACACTTCCTCCTCCCTTCACCCACTGCCCCAAATCTTTTTATTGAAAAAAAAAAAAAAACTGTGGCAAATAAACCTAATTAACCCAAGAGGAGTAAACATGTATAATTAACCCAGAAGGGAGAAGGGAAATCACTTTTGTACATGTTTATGTTCACTTCATAATCAGAGGGAAGCTAATGACTCTAATTCCAGAAAATTCCACAGGGGAACTGGAATCTCTTATCTTACCCCTCATGGAACAGGAGGGCCTGTGCTCTCTGAATCATGCCCAAGATCAAAGAAGACCTGAGCATCTCATTAAGGCATGGCCTCCCAACCCTTCTTCTATTTGACAAGAACTCTCTGCTCACAAGACTGGCCTACATCAGCCTGCTAGAAAGGCTTTTATTCTGTAATAATGCTACCCGATACAGCAAAGTCCTTGCAGGTAGACATCTGACATCCTCACCAGTCACCTTCTCCACAATAGAAATTCATAAAGTGCAATACAGGATTGCACGGAATCCAGAGGGTCCATCATCTGCCTTTCCATCCATGAATCAAGCCAAGTGACATGTGTTTAAACTTGAATGAACTTGAATGTACCTACAAGCAGGGAAGGGACAGCAGCTGAGGCCTGTCAAGAAGACTGCTCTATTCTGATGTGGTTGCAGAGGTCATATATAAATGGGCACATCCCTTATACTGTATCCAAATCTGCCTCCTTCTGAATAATGCCCATTCCTCTCAGATTTCTCTTTAGAGCTCGGAGAACAAACCCAAGATCCTACGATAATCATTTTGAAGATAAGAGCTATAGCCCCTTGACCATTCCTTTCTGGAATGTCCCTGGGTGCCTCCTGATCTCCAGGCATTGCTGCTGAATACTTGCTGGCTGCCTCTCCTGCCCAGGTTCCCATGTGCCAGCCACACCTGCTAGGAGATGGACAGCCATATCTGATCTCCAGACACAGGCCCCGAGACTACCCAGAACCTAAAAATAAAGGCATTGGAGAGATCAGCCGTCTTAAGCTTCTGCAGGAAGTGTGCACGTGCATGGGTTCCCACCTGCTGTGCATCCACTTCTGAGCGCTTTCCTGGCTGCCCATAATGAAGGCCAGGTTAGAAAGGAGCAACATTAATTAGTTATAAATTCAAAGTTATTACCATAATAATGAAAAGATGAATGGATGCAATATCCCCTTCTTTCACCCTGGTATTTACAGAAGAATGATTAATAAGGTAATTTTATCCCCAAACTTACAAGGAGTCCAACAGATGAAGTACGCAGGTTTTAGTTGTTAACGTGAAGTAGTGGGGACATAAAATGCTACAGAAGATCACTCAGCTCAGACTTACACAAGCTCAAAGTCATAGAGTAAACAGTGGATCCAGGATTAAAAATCTACACGATCTGATCCCAGAGCCTTTGCTTTGACCACCATGGCTGCCCCTTACTGTACAGCATCATATCCATGCCCATGTGAAGAAGGGTGCATTAGGCCCCTTTTACACAGGAGAGACTGAAACTCACCTGGGGTACCATGTTCCAGCAATGCAGCTAGAGAGAGAAGCTGGACAATGCTGTTCCTCAGTCCCGGAGCCCACGTCCTTTCTTGGCCGTGTCTCCTATCTTAAAAGAAATTTTTTTTCAGCAAACACAGGTGACAGAAAAGTGTTCCTCAGACACAGCCTTGTGACAGAAGCATGGTAATGCAAGAGCTTAGACTCTAGAAGAGGCCCCATCAGATGCATTGAGGAATGGGGGTGTCAGCAAACTGAGAGCTGAGCCCCACTCAAGAGAGCTTTGACATCTCCTCCAGGTATATCCAGAGGACCAAGGAAGATTAGGGAGCATGAAAAGTCTGCTGCAGCTGCTCAGGAAGAAGGAAACCCCCTTCACCACCACCCTCATCATCCTCCAAGGACAAAAGACTTTCCAGGAGGTGGGATTATGTAAGGCTAAGAGTCTCTAGCTTACCTAATTACTAAAATATTTTAAAATAATTAAATGAAGACTTTAGAAATTGCTTCTGTGTTCAGAAACCCAAGGGAGACAGAACCCCTAAAGCTAAAATCTCAAAACTGTGAATAAAGATGTTAGAGGTGCATGAGTACATAGCAGAAAGGGGGTGGGGGGAGAATTACCAACACCCCACTTCTCAGGATGGTCAAGCTCAACAGAGCAGAGCCCGAGCTTGTCTATGCTTTCCTTTTTTAAAATTTTATTTATTTATTTATGTGTATGAATGTAGTATCTGCATGTAGGTTTGCACACCCGTGTCGTGCAATGCCGCGGAGGTCAGAAGAGGGCGTCGGATTCCCCTGGAACTGGAGTTAAAGACGGTTCTCAGCCGCCATGTGGGTGCTGGGGATCAAACCCGGGTCCTCTGCAAGAACAGCCGGTGCTCTTAACTGCTAGGCCATCTCTCCAGCTCCGTCTATGCTTTCTTAGGACTATCTGTCCTTCCTCCCTACCTGCCCTCTCAGTACCTGTCCCAATACCTTCTCCAAAGTTTATCCAACACTGACCTATTCTTCAAGATGTATTAGGAACAGTGCTGGGATTAGAAGACCAGGACCAAGCAAGAGTTACTCGGTCCTACCAGATTTCCTAGACAAATGCACGGAATAGAGAGGTAAAGGAGAATAAGGTTCTACTCCATGAGTCTGGCTAGTTTAGACACTGAACCCCAGCCCCGGCAGCACAGCCCACAGCAGTATTCACAGATCAACCTTTGCGCAGACTCCAAGGGTCAGCAAGAACACTGATGGCCTCAAAACTACCCAGGAAGTGGATTTACTATTATCAAGAGCACATGGGGCCCCAAGTTTAGAACAGCAGGGTCTGTACTTATCTCTGCCTAGGCTTTGATTGTTTACATGAGTCAAGGAGCTGTTTCCATAGAAGAATGGAGATTAAATACTGTGGAATTTGTAAGCCTTAAGAGTCTGCAGCAACTGCTCAAGGCTGCCTTTACAACACAAAAGACAACACAGAACAAAAGGATGACTGGCTATGTTCAATAAAGCTTTATTTAAAGAAGACTAACTTTCTCTCATCCAATAGTGACCAGCTGCCAATAGTTCCTGACTAAAGTACATTAACTTGACTCGATAGGCCCTAACATATATGACAGAATGCATAAAATTCAGTGGGGTGGGGCTATGGAGGGAATCTAAATATGATGAAGATATATTGCATGAAATGGACAAAAAAATCAATAAAAATATATACTGCAGCCAGGCATAGTGGCACACACCTTTAATCCCAGCATTCATGAGGCAGAGACAGGTAGATCTCTGTGAGTTCAAGGCCAGACTGGTGTCCAGGCCAGCTGGCACTAAAGGGAGACCCTGTCTCAAAAAGACATATATAACTTTATTTACAAAAAGTCAATTGGTGTGATTGTGGGGCTGTATTTGGCAACCAGGATGTAGTTTTCTGGCCTCTGTTGTGGAGGACGGTGGTTCTGTTCCATTCAGTCTCATCTTTGCTCTCAACGTACTAGAGAGTCCATGATCCACTCTGGAAGTGAAGGAGAGAAAGAGTGTTCAAACCCCAGATGATCAAAGATAATAGCTGAGACCTGGTGCAACTTTAGGTGTGCCTGATACTTGAAGTCCAATGATCAAATGCAAAGAAGCTCAGATCAGTTTAACCTTGTAGAAGGTTAATCACCCTCCTGCCTCAGACAGTTCCCTTTCTACAGTCACACAGCAGGATGCCGCCCAGTTGGGAAAATTTCCACATAAGGCACCTTTATTGAAATTCATTTTCTCATACCATTACCATACTACAAAGAATTATTATCTATGTTCCTGTGTAGAAGCATAGGAAGGAAAAGGGTATGTCCGGGATGGCAAATGTACAATATACTTACCTTCAGATCAACAGTCCACACCAGTAGCAATTAGCATCTGAGCACTAATGACTGGCCCAAAGCTAAAGACAAAGGCTAAGAGGGTGGGGGCCAGGACAGGGGCAGGGGTGAGGATGGGGGTGAAGGGGGACTGGCCGAAAAACTCCATGGTGGATTCCTTTAGAGTCCATAGAAGAGCAATGACACCAAGACACTATTACATTTTATATTTTAAACTGTATTATTAAATTGCCTAAACCACCCATGTAGCTCACATTTGCTTTATTTTTCTGTGGCTATTCTTTTATAAAGGAAGGGAAAAATGACTTGACCCATAATAATTAAGTATATTATTCAATTTTGGTGAGACAACCAACTAATCAAATTTCTCATTAATTCTGTGGGGTATTGGGTGAAAAAACAGAGAAGAGAGAATGAGAAAAAATAATTTTGTTTTTTAGAATTTGTAAGAACTAAACAATAATGAGTTCTCGAAGTTAAATAATATAGGCCATATTCTATAATCATGATTGGATAAATGTGAAATTATTTATTAAAGGCTAATGTTTTAAAACTCAGCCACTCCAAAATGCAGAAAACAATATGCCAAGCTAGTGAATGGAAGAGGAAGTAAAATATATCAACAGATTAATTAGAAAAGTGGGGAAAATCTTAACATTTCAAACTTAGAAATGCAGAAATCCTGTATTGAACATACATACTGAGTTTTTCCTACAGTGTCAGTAAGGTTGCAATGCCTGGGTAAGTTGACCAGACTCCAAGTGATAGATCCAGACTCAAGAGAACTTGTGGAACACAAATTAGACTCCATAAGCCTTTAGAAAAAAAATAGAGAACATAAAGTGGCAGGGGGGGTATTAGAATGGGGGCAGTAGAATGGCAGTAGAGACGGGGGTAGGGGTATGGATAAGGTTAAGATGCACTTTTTAAAAATAATCAAAATTATTTTTAAAAGACAAATGCATAATCAGCTTTGAAAAGTTACCATGGGGCTGGAGAGATGGCCTAGCGGTTAAGAGCGCCGACCACTCTTACAGAGGACCCGGGTTCGATCCCCAGCACCCACATGGCGGCCGAGAACCATCTGAAACTCCAATTCCAGGAGAACTCCAGTTCCAGGGGAATACGAGAGACCCTCTTCTGACCTCCGCGGCATTGCACGACACGGGTGCACAAACTTGCATGCAGACAGTACACTCATACACATATGGAAATAAATAAAATTAATTTAAAAAAAATTTAAAAATAATAAATAAGTTTAAAAAAAAAGAAAAGTTATCATGAAAATAAAAGTATTCAGTAATCAACCTTCAGATTTAGAAAGTATATGAAGGACTGGAGAGATGGCCCAGTGGTTAAGAGAGTTTATTGCTCTTGAAAGAGGACCCGGGTTCGATCCCCAGCACCACATGGCGGCTAAGAACCATCTGTAACTCCAATTCCAGGAGAACTCCAGTTCCAGGGGAATCCGAGACCCTCTTCTGACCTCCGCAGCATTGCACAACCCAGGTGCACAGACCTACATGCAGACAGTACATTCATACACATACAAAAATAAAAATTTTTTTAAATTAAAAAAAAAAAAAAAAAGAAAAGGACCCAAGTTTGTTCCTAGCTCTCATGTCAAGCAGCTACCAACCACCTGGGACTCCAGCTCCAGGAGATCTGACACCCTCTTCTGGCCTCCACGGGCACCTGTGCTCACATGCATACACATACATAGATGCACATACAACACATAATAAAATAAATCTTTTTAAAAAATCATACTAGAAAATATATAAAAAGCAGGAGAAAATAAAGTCAAGTGGATATTTAGAAAATTTTAAAGGATAGCTGGAGTTTGTGTGGACCGGTGGGTCCAGTAGAAAGGGTGAGTTGGCCCAGAGGTCTCTGGGAACTAGGAGCTAAGGTTCCAACACAGAGGGTACTGGTGCATGGGCTAAGCAAGCAACCGACCCCCACCCCACCCCCTGCCCCGCCAACTAGAACCCTCCAACTGGAACTCAGGAGAGAGTGGCTGGCAGCAGAGGGAATACAGTGCTCAGAAGGTGTCATCTGGGTTGCTACCCACCCAGCTCTTGCAGAACAGAAAGGGAAAAGTAAACTATACCTTCCAATACATAACCAAAATTGAAAGCCTAAAACCTAGACAAGTCAGCACTCCATTCATAAGGAGAATACAACAAAGACACCAGAAGGAATCAAGGAAAGCAATCCTTCAACTAGGGGAAGAGGCATTCAAGATTCACATCAGAATACAGGCAAAAGGCTAACCACATGCCAAGAGCACAACAAAAGAACAATCTGGTAAAGCACAGAATAACTCCACACCAAACTGTACTGAGCCAGTGGAGGACTCCTACAATGGGATCTCCCTAGAGTTAACCCAGGACACAGATCCCAAAATAACACTCACAGATATATTCAAAGAAATCATAAAACTAAGGGGAGAGAATGAAAAACTCAGAAAGGACCTAGAGGAAGACAAGGGCAAACTTACAGAAAGAACCCCAATAAGGCTGGCAAGAATCAAGGAAACAAATGATACTAAATGCTGGAGAGGGTGTGGGGAAAGAGGAACACTCATCCAATGCTGGTGGGAATGCAAACTTGCATAACCACAATGGAAAGCAGTATGGAGAACCCTTAAAAGACTCAAAATGAACCTACTACCTGACCCAGCCATACAACTTCTGAGAATATATCCATCAGACTCTTCCTACCACAGACATACATGTACATCCATGTTTATTGCAGCTCTCTTCACAATAACAAAGAGCTGGAACCAACCCAAATGCCCCTCAACCGATGAGTGGATAAAGAAAATATGGCACTTCTACACAATGGAGCTCTATGCAGCGGTAAAGAAAGAGGACATCATGGAATTTGCAGGGAAATGGATGGAACTAGAAGATTTTATGCTAAGTGAAGTAACACAATCCCAGAAAAACAAAAGACAAATGGTATCCCTTATCTGTGGATGCTAGCACCAAGTACCTAGTTGTAAAACAAACTGAACACATAATACATGAAGAAATTGAAAATGTAATAAGAAACCTCCCAACTAAAAAAAGCCCAGGCCCAGATGGTTTCATGGCAGAATTCTATAAAACATTTCAAAAAGACTTACAACCATTATTACTGAAAATGTTTAGAAGGATACAATCAGAGGGAATTCTCCCAAATTCTTTCTATGAAGCCAGCATCACTCTATTACCAAAACCAGGCAAAGNACGGAAGCATGATTTTTTAAACTGATAGTTCGGCTTTGGTGGAGTGGTGGGGGAGATTTTACTTACTGAGTACATCCTGGCAGAAAAGCAAACATTTATTTTAACCTTTGGTCTTTCCCTGTGAGATATTTTCAACAAATAACCTTTGGTCCTCACCTGCTAGCTATTGAGACATTCTGTGTTTTTTCCTGGAATCTGAGGGTGGGGGGCTGTTTCTCAGAAATGGTATATTTACACAAAATGGAGTCTACCTTGTTCCCTTTACATTCCCCCATTCCTGTGGGTACCCTAGAAATCAATCCTGGTCTCTTTCTTTTAAGATATTTAGTCCATTTGGATGACATCATCATATGGCCTCCTGTCTGAATAATTATAATTAATAACATTTTGGTCAAGACTGAGGTGGTCTGACCTGAGATCCATCAGTTGTATGGCTCCTAATCATCCTTTCATGAAGACCACCAATTGGTTTAGGATGCAAGGAGCTAGGGTGAGTATCAATAAAAGGATAGGCAGGGGGCCTAGCAAGGTGTAGTTAGTAAACTGTTGTGACCAGGGGCCTTCAAATCCTTGAAGGAAGTTTACAAAGTTAACCATAGTTGGTGTTTCTAAGATGGAATAATCTCTACTAGGGGGGGGTTGTATTGGGTCCCTAGCACCATGATTTTAATGGAATTTACCTACTGGTCAAAAAATCTGACAAGTGAGTTAAGGATGCATGAGCCACAAGTCAGAGCAACCAGAAGGATAAGTCCACTAACTGATCCAGGAAGTCCTCAGCTCTCAGCTGAGGAAGAAACTGGCTCTTTGGTGGGGGGGTCTTGACCCTAAACTGCCTAGCCAATTTTTATCACATTACCCTCTGAGGAGGATACCCCAATTTCCAAGAAGGAATCAGGGAGCTGACAGCTGTGACTTCTTCCATGCTGAAAAGGGGCGTAGGAGGTGGCCACTGAGGTACCTGCTCAGTGGATCTATCTAAAAGACCCCAAAAAGTATAGTTACAGAGAGAACAAAATCCTTGGCCAGTGCCCATGAAGGCGAGAGTAGCTAGGTTCATTTTCTAAGAAGGGAACCAAGAGAGGAACAGGGCAAATTAAATGTCCAACTTAAAAGTCCATTGGGGGGCTGGAGAGATGGCCTAGCGGTTAAGAGCACTGACCGCTCTTGCAGAGGACCCGGGTTCTATCCCCAGCACCCACATGGCAGCCGAGAACCATCTGAAACTCCAATTCCAGGAGAACTCCAGTTCCAGGGGAATCCGAGACCCTCTTCTGACCTCCGCGGCATTGCACGACACGGGTGCACAGACTTGCATGCAGACAGTACATTCATACACATACAGAAATAAATAAAATTTAAAAAAAATTTTTTTAAAAAGTCCATTGGAATCTCCCAATGAGGGGGTTCCAAAGCATCCATTATTGGGCTTCTCCTTTTGTTCATTTGCTCATGATGTCTGGACTCAGCATCTGCTTTCCAGGAATTTTCGATAGTCACCGTGTGAGTTTTCCCTTAGGTAACTTCTTAAGCAGAAAGAGAAAACTATATTATTTGATAACAAAAGATCTCATATGACTTTAAATGACTTAAAATCTAGTGTTTGGAAGCACATTAAAGGAAATATAATGATTACTTAACTTTTGGATATACTTTCCTCTTGGGTGTTTAAGTCCATACAGTTAGCCCAGATTAACCAACTTTTGTTTTCTCAAGATCAGTTGAGGATCTGGTCCTCAGAGGCCACTCAGACTTTTGTGGGGAGAGGCCTCTGGTTCCTCTCAGCTTTTCATTTACCAGTTCCATCCACACGAGGACAAAGTCCATCCACACAAGGACAAAGTCAGATCTTTCTAGACCATGCTTCCCTTTTTGAAGCATGAAGAGACTTTCTTCTTTACAGACTGGACACTGTCTGGAGTCCCATCAGTGGTTCTCCACGACCTCCCTGCCCAGGAGGACTGGTGACTCACAATTGCAGGGTATTTCAGGAGATGCCCCAAGACATAATCCCCCAGGACTAGTTGACTACAGAGGGCCAGGAACAAAGTTGTTCCTTAGGTCCCTCAGTTAAATTTGTATAGGCATTTAAGTATGGTCATTATCCATCCAGAAAGGCTAAGTTACACCAGTGTATTTCTTTTAATTACTGTATAATATTCTAGATAAGGCTTGGACAAAAGTTCAAGGAGTCTTGTATAATACTGACTGGAGGAGGGACTTAACACCATACGTTAAGCAGGCATAACCCACAAGATCAAATTAAACAATTTCAGGCAGTACTTTGGAGGTTGAAGCAGAAGGATAGCTTGTTTGAGGTCAGCCTAGGCTACAGAACTTATCTCTGACAATCAAAACAAAACATCCTTTATCTGTTACCACTACCAACTAGAGCTCTTAGAAGGGTTCTTTTATACAGAGCACAACCCCTACTTTACTTTCCCTCTTGCTTGGGATCAAAACTAACACCAGGAACTTGTTCTCCTGGAGTAGGAGAATGAGACAGACAAAGGGCAGGGCTGAGAGCCAGTGCTGCTGCTGTTTGGATATGATGAAAAACGTCATGTTCGCCATACGGAGAGGGGACACCAAGAGTGCCCTGAGTGCAGAGGGGTTTCTGCAAGTCAAACACACAAGCTGTGGGTGAAAAGCTTGAAAAAGTACAAAGGAAAATGAATGATTAAAAAAATAATAAAGTCAAGCCGGGTGTGGTGGCACACACCCCTAATCCTAGCACTCAGAAGGCAGAGGCAAGCGGATCTCTGTAAGTTCAAGGCCAGCCTGGTCTACAGAGTGAGTTCCAGGACAGCTGGGGCTACAGGGAGACCCTGTCTCAAAAAGATAAATAAATAAATAAATAAATAAATAAATAAATAAATAAATAAAGTCATGAAAACATGAAGTCATCTTTAGAACTGGATTAAAATATACTTAGAAGAAAAAATGCTTAAGAATTGTTCTAGTGACCCATCCCGCGGGTCAGTCAACAGGGTCCTGGAAGAGAAGGAGTGAGGGGAAGGGGCAAGAGACGCAAGGAATGGAGACAAGACAGGTTCTGATCAAGTCTCGTTTATTGTAGGAACACAAGTAGAATAAAGGGTGGGGAATGCAGAAGCATTGCCAAACCACAGGCACCTCAGTGCTTACATATTGGAAAGAATGTGCAGATACAGATCTTTACTTAAGGCAAACATTTGCAACACCTCCTGTGATAAGTCACAACGGACTTCAACCTCCTCGTGACTATTTCAGTGCTGGGAAGCTGCTAGTGGAAAATTACTAGATGGCTAAACTAGTCCGAGAGCCCCAGATTCTAGTTCTAACTAGTTGTAATACACATTATGAGTCCCAAAGTATAATCATGAACAAAGAGTAAAAATATTCCTTCTAGGTCTAATGAGATTGCTCAGTGGGTAAAAGCACTTGCTATGCAGCATATCAACCCAAGTTCAATCCCTAGAACCCAAGGTAGAAGGAGAGAACTGAGGGTATCCCTACAGCCCCAAGCTGGTCTGGAACTTACTAAGTAGACCAGGCTGGCCTGGAATTTGCAGAGAGCCACCTCCTGAGTGCTGGGATTAAAGGCATACTCAGTGAGAATGGACTCTTTTTTTTTTTTCATGTTTATGAGTGAACTGTCTGCATGTAGGTTGGTGCACCCATGTTGGGCAGTACTGTAGAGGTCAGAAGAGGGCATCAGATTACCCTGGAACTGGAGTTAAAGACAGTTCTTAGCCACCATGTGGGTGCTGTGAATTGAACCCAGGTCCTCTGCAAGAGCAGTGGGTGCTCGCAACCACTGAGCCATCTCTCCAGCCCCATGAGAATGGACTCTTGAAATTTGTCCTCTGACTCCAACTGTGTGTCATGTGACATACATTCTCTCTCTCTCTCTCTCTCTCTCTCTCTCTCTCTCTCTCTCTCTCTCTCACACACACACACACAAATACACACACACAAATATACACATTAAAAATTAAAAACAGATATAACCCGGGCTTGGTGGCAGACGTCTTTAATCCTAGCACTTGGGAGGCAGAGTCAGGCAGATCACTATAAGTTCAAGGCCAGCCTGGTCTGGAAAACGCAGTGAATTCTAGGACAGCTGGGGCAACAAGGAGACCCTGTCTTCAAAAGACCAAAAGAATAAAACACATATTACTTATTACTATTATTTTAAACAGTATCATCATGTAAGCATAAGAGAAGAGTGTTAACTAGAGATCACATTAAGTGAAATAAGTCAGACTTAGACAAATATGATTTCTTGCAATGTGAAGGACGGAGACCTGAGAGTAAAAGAGAAGAGTTCTGGGGACACAGTGGGGATCAGGGAAAGAGGGAGAGGGAGAAGAGTGAATACAATCACAGCAGAGAACAAGCAGAGAACAGTTCTGGGGACACAGTGGGGATCAGGGAAAGAGGAAGAGGAAAAACAGTGAATACAATCACAGCAGAGAACAAACAGGGAACAGTTCTGGGGGCATAGTCAGTGTCAGGGAACTAGGAAGAGGAAGAACAGTGACTACAATCACAGCATAGAACAAGCAGGGAACAGCTCTTGGGACACAGTGGGGGTCAGGGAACGAGGGAGTGAACAGCAATAAATACAATCACAGCATAGAACTCGCATATATAAAAATCCTTCCATGATACACAGATAGTTCTTTTTTTGAGAATTTGTTAGCTTTTTTTGTTTTTTTTTTGGTGGGAAATGGGTCTCCCAAGGTGGCCTGGAACTGGAACTCACTCTGTAGACCAGGTTGGCCTTGAACTCATAGAGATCCTCCTGCGCTGGCCTCCCCGAGTGCTGTGACCAAAGGTGTGCACCAGCACTCCCATCAAAACGCAATATGTGATTAAAAGAAAACAGTGTTGAGAGAATATAATAAATTAAAAATAAAATAAATGAATAAAACAAAAATAAATAAAAAATAAAATGTTTAAAGTAAGAATTAAAAACAAAAGGAAAACAGTGTTATAAGGAAATATTATGTCTAACTTTGTTAAAACAATCATAACTCGCCAGGCGTGGTGGCGCACGCCTCTAATCCTAGCACTCAGGAGGCAAAGGCAGGCGGATCTTTGTGAGTTCAAGGCCAGCCTGTTCTACAGAGTGAGTTCCAGGACAGGTAAGGCTACAGGGAAAACCTGTCTCAAAAAAAAAAAAAAGAACTATCATAACTCAGGGCTGGAGTTCAGTGGTTAAGAGCACCAACTGCTCTTGCAGAGGACCCAGGTTTAATTCACAGCACCCACATGGCGGCTAAGAACCGTCTTTAACTCCAGTTCCAGGGGAATCCGATGCCCTCTTCTGACCTCCGCAGCATTTCACGACACGGGTGCACCAACCTACATGCAGACAGTACACTCATGCACATAAAAATAAAACTATCATAACTCAGTTGGGCATGGTGGCACATGCCCAACTCATAGAGATCCACTTGCCTCTGCCTCCCAAGTGCTGGGATTAAAGGCCTGGGCCACCACATCTGGTAGTACTTTTTTTTTTAAGTACTTTTTTTTTTTAAGGACAGGATCTCACTATGTAGCCCTGTCTGGTCTGGAACTCGCTATGGAGACCAATCTGACTTCAAACTCTGAGATCCATCTGCCCCTCCACCTCTGCCTCTGCCTCTCAAGTGCTGGAATTAAAAGTGTATGCCAGGGGCTGGAGAGATGGCCTAGTGGTTAAGAGCACCGACCGCTCTTGCAGAGGACCCGGGTTCGATCCCCAGCACCCACATGGCGGCCAAGAACCGTCTGAAACTCCAATTCCAGGAGAACTCCAGTTCCAGGGGAATCCGACACCCTCTTCTGATCTCCGCGGCATTGCACGACACAGGTGCACAGACCTGCATGCAGACAGTACATTCATACACATACAGAAAAAAAAAAAAAGTGTGCCAGCACAGTACGTGTTCTTAACCACTGAGCTATTTCTCCAGCCTAATCATTTTTTTTTATGTGTATGAGTGTACTGTCTGCATGTAGGTTGGTGCACCCGTGTCGTGCAATGCTGCGGAGGTCAGAAGAGGGCGTCAGATCCCCCTGGAACTAGAGTTAAAGAGGGTTCTTAGCCGCCATGTGGGTGCTAGGAATCAAACCCAGGTCCTCTGCAAGAGCAGTTGGTGCTCTTAACTGCTGAGCTGAGCCATCTCTCCAGCCCCAGCCTAATCATTTTTTTAATTAATTTTATTTATTTCTGTATGTGTATGAATGTACTGTCTGCATGCAAGTCTGTGCACCCGTGTCGTGCAATGCCTCGGAGGTCAGAAGAGGGTGTCAGATTCCCCTGGAACTGGAGTTCTCCTGGAATTGGAGTTTCAGACGGTTCTCGGCCGCCACGTGGGTGCTGGGGATAGAACCCGGGTCCTCTGCAAGAGCGGTCGGCGCTCTTAACCGCTAGGCCATCTCTCCAGCCCCCGAGCCTAATCATTTTTTAAAAAGACCACACACACACACACACACACACACAAACACACACACACAAACACACACACACAGACATAGACACAGACATACACAGACACACACAGACACACACACAAAAAGACAAAGACACACATAGACACACACACACACACACACAAATTAAAAATAAAAAACGAATCAGTAAGATGGAAGGTGACGTAGGGAGACATCTGAAATTGACTTCTGGCCTCCATATATGTGCATTCACCTGAACATGTACATGCAAATGAAAACACACATATTATACACACCCCTACACACATACATATTGCACACACCTCTACAAACATACATATTGCACACACCCCTACAAACAAGAAGTTCAAGGTCATACTCGAGAGGCTAGCTTGAGATACAGGAGGCCCTAGCTCAAAAAATGAAATAAATATGTAGAAACACACTCTTCACATTTACAGTTCCATTTCTAGGAACTAATTCAACAAAAATAAAGGTAATAAATCAAATTGAT
Organism: Rhizomys pruinosus; assembly: GCA_009823505.1. Classification (NCBI taxonomy): domain Eukaryota; kingdom Metazoa; phylum Chordata; class Mammalia; order Rodentia; family Spalacidae; genus Rhizomys; species Rhizomys pruinosus. The sequence continues at coordinate 2,105,406 of VZQC01000028.1, forward strand.
AAATGTATAATTTCAGCAGCATTTGCAGTGACTAACAACTAAAAACAAACCTGAATAAATACACATTCTCAGTGTGAATTACAATGCACCGTGTGACTCTATTCCTGTGAAGCAATGACAAAGAGTTCTGCACATACACACCATATGTACCTGTGTATACAAAGGTCCATGTTAGACTGTGTGGAGGTACCATATGTACCTGTGTATACAAAGGTCCATGTTAGACTGTGTAGAGGCAAATATGGAAGGATCCACATTAAGCCACTTGTTAAAACAGGTATGGACAGGATGGAGCAGGGCCAGATTCAATGTGAAAGGAAGTGTCCATGATAAAGATGTGTGATACACTTGCACAGATTGCAAGCACAGAGTGCAAGCGCAGAGTGCAAGCACAGAGATGATTTCAAAACATGTTAAGTGGGTACAATTTTTTTAAGACATAAGAATATCCATATTTAAAGGTTTTCACAATGAAATGACACAAATAAAAATACTGACTTTGTAAACAGACATTACCAGCATGAGTAGTAATTCATATTCTACACGAAGGACAGGATGAAATCAGGTAAACACTGGTGCATGTAGTAATCTGGTTGGTAGGCTACCATCCAACTAAATACACACAGGTATATCAACCGGCCTGCAACACAACATTCCCAGGTCAAGGAGACTGGATTAAGCACCTGTGCCTCATCGGTGTGTTTGGCAGTGCCCCATGATGAAAGAGCCTTCATGAATAGGAAACGCCTCCGAGAAGTTATGAGGTGAACATAAGGAGGAACCTGAGGAAGGGGGTACCCTGGGGAGATTCTCTTCTCATTATGTAGAAAATCCATGAGGTCAAAAAGATATTGCTGCGTTTCAATCAGATTCCTAGACAGGATATCCAAGTCCTCAGACTGCTGGGAAGTTTCCTTTTCTTCTTGTAAGTTCTCCCTAGGTTGTGCTGTGCTGGTGTGGTCTGCTGGTCTGGGCAAGGTTGTCCAAAATGAAAAGGGCCTGTGAAGTGTCTTCTGGGCCATGGAACCACCAGAGAGAGTGGACAAGGGACTTGTAATTTCCTGAATAAAGGCTCTTCCAGAACTTCCGCTCTGACTACGGATATTAGCTCTTAACAAGGGCCCTCTGTTTAGGGGACTAAAATCCAGGGAAAGACTTTCAGTGAGCTCTTTTCTATCTGCTGTGTGTGGCAGAGCACTGAATGCAGAGGAAGCACTCTGGCATTCAGTAGACATTACAGAAGATTCCTCTCCCAATATTACTTCTCTAACATCAGGTAAACAGTATACTGATCAGATCCTGATGAAGGAAGAAATGCTGTTTCGATGAATTTTTGTTTTCCCACAGAAATTAATAATAATCTATCTGTCAAGAAATGCATGCCTTTTGGTCTTTGGTTACTCTCTAACCGAATTTTTTTTTTTTTTGGTCTTTTCGAGACAGGGTCTCCCTGTAGCCCCAGTTGTCCTGGAACTCACTCTGTAGACCAGGCTGGCCTTGAACTCACAAAGATCCACCTGCCTCTGCCTCCCAATGCTAGGATTAAAGACATGCACCACCACGCCCGGCTTTCTAACTGAATTTGCAGGATCTTTGGCATAGAAGATGGAATGACACGGTAGATCAAAATTATATTACAAGTATCAGAGGCCACTGCTACCAGCTGTGTGCCAAGATCAGATGCCATTAGATCGGGGATCAGAATGCCTGGAATAGTGAACTTTCTGGTCGTGGTAACTGTTTTTTCAAAAGTTACAAGGACCAAATGTGAAGAGTCCTGGCCAGTTCCAGTCAAGTAACATGTTTCTCTTTCCACAAATCAGAGGACTCTCCTCAGTCCTAGATTGGTTAAAATGTATATGAGTTAGATCCAAGGATCTGAAAAGGAAGGAGAAACTGTCATTCCGGAATTCATTTCAGGAGAGGGTACTGGCTCATCCATTGAGGGCATTGCTCCAATCATGGGAAGAGTACGCACACCAGCATCTTCACCACGAGGTGGGACATCAGAGGTTTCAGATGCATTTAAGCTACAAATCTCATCTAGTGGTAACTCAGTGTCTATAGCAACCTGAGAGTCCACAGTGGCTGTGATGGAGCATGACAGAGTCAGCCACCAACGTTGAACAAAACCTGAATGGGGGAGTGGGAATTGAGAAAAAATGAACACACACACACACATACACACATCACACACACACACACACACACACACACACACACAAAGGGATAGAGCTGGGAGAGGCGACCAGTTAATACTGGAGCCCCGAAGTTTATTTTCTAAGGCCTTTTATACAAGCAAGATAAAAAGGACTTTTCTGCAAATTTCACATGTGGTAAAGGTACAGTAAAACTTTATTTACATTTCAAGGACAGTTTCAAAGGTATAGATAAACTTTGTTTTACATGCCAAAGACAGCCTCAAGGATTATTGCCTAACCTGCAAGGACATTCCCTCCTACTGTATCACATCTGCTTGTACAATATTAACCCATGCATGCCAAGAACTTGCTGAAATATAGAAGTTAATCTGAATTCACCATGGCGTTACTCATGCCAGCTTGTCACAGATCAAATGGAGCAGTCCATATCAAACACTGGGCAGAAGGAGCACTTATGAAGAGTCTTCTGAGCACTGTCCCAAATGTGAAAATGAAGGCTGCTATCTATTGCCACCACTAGTCTCTGGCCATCCAGGGTCCAACAAGCACAGTAAATTTGGCCCTGGGGCTGGAGAGATGGCTCAGCAGTTAAGAGCACTGACTGCTCTTGCAGAGGGCCTGGGTTAAATTCCTAGCACCCACAAGGCAACTAAGAGCAGTCTTTAAGCCGGGCATGGTGGCGCACACCTTTAACCCTAGGGGAGGCAGAGGCAGGTGGATCTCCGTGAGTTCAAGGCCAGCTGGGACTACAGGGAGACCCTGTCTCAAAAAAAAAAAAAAATTGGCCCTTGGTGTTGATGTTCACTTTCACTTGGGAACCGTCACAGTGAACACCAGGGAAAATGGAAACATCCTGTGCAGTCATCACAGACAGGACAATGCTTTTTGGGTCCCACACACAACCCTGGGGAAGGACAGGGAGTGATTCTCTGATTTCAGAGAGTTGAAACATCTGCCATTTGCCTGACCCTAAAGTGCTGCCACACAACAATGTGCTTCTTGTGCTGGACAGCGAGCAGAGCAGGCATGCTGGCTGTGCCAGGTGGGGCTCAGGAGAGCCCACAGACCTGTTCAAACTGTCCAATGACTTCGGAGTCCCCAAACTTGGCCTCTCCACTATGAAGCTGCAAATCAGTCAGGACTACCTGATTTCCATTGTGTATATTGCTTGATACAGTGAGTTTAGCCCAGTCCTAAGCTTTCCTTTGCCTTGATCCATCCTTTCCATTAAAGTTTATCTGAAAAAATTAATAAGGAAAGTTGCACCAAGAAAAAGAAATCATCAGACAAATCCAGAAGTTAGGAGACTGTTACAACAGACCTGGACCCTTTGCAGGTTAATACTGTCAGGGAACAGTGGGCAGCTTGTAAAGTAAGAGACTACTACACCGAAGTAAGCACAGTAAGCAGTGTGAGGAAGTGAAGGGTTTTCCCTCTGTCTTTTGAGACATATTCTCCATACAGTCCCAGCTGGCCTGGAACTCACCATGTAAATCAAGCTGCCCTTGATCTCACAGAGATCTGCCTACCTCTGCCTCAGAGTGCTGAGATTAAAGGCATGTGCCACCACACCTAGCTGGAAATAAAATTTTCTACACAAAAAATATTTAAAACTTGGGGCTGGAGAGATGGCTCAGTGGTTAAAAGCACTGGGTGTTCTTACAGAAGACCCAGGTTCAAATCCCAGCACCCACATGGCAGCTAACAACTGTCTGTAACTCCATTTCCAGGGGCTTTAACACCCTCTTCTGTCCTCCTCAGGCATTGCATGACACGGGTGCACTTAAACACATGCAGACATAACACTCACACACAGGAAATAAAAAGAAAAAAGTTTAAACAATATTTAGATTTGGAGAAATCTGAATATGGAATGGATATTTTAGAAGACACTTGGGGGCAGGAGAGATGATTCAGTGGTTAAGAGCACTGCTGCTCTTGCCGAAGACACAGATTCTGTTCCCAGCACCCACATGGTGGCTAACAACCATCTGAACCTCCAGTTCCCAGGGATCCGATGTTCTCATCTGGCCTCCATGGCACTGCACAACATGGTGCACTTAATTCCATGTAGGCAAGACACTCACTCACATAAGACATTGTGGGCTGAGGATTTAGCTCAGTGATGCAGCATGTGCTTAGCATGTGCATAGCATGCATGAGGCCCTAGCTTAAATCTCCATCACCACCAAAAACATGGGCATGTGGAATCACTAAAACAGCAAAGTGACCCTGTCTCGAAAAGACCAAAAGGACCCAGGTTCAATTCCCAGCACCTACATGGCGACCAAGAACCGTTTTTGGCTCCAGTTCCAGGGGAATCCGACGCCCTCTTCTGAGCTCCACAGCATTGCGCAACACAGGTGCACCAACCTACATGCAGACAGTACACTCATACACATATAATAAATAAATAAATAAATTTAAAAAAAAAAGAAAACCATAAACCTTACCTTAAAAAAAAAAGGTTTATGGTTTTCTTTTTTTTTTAAATGGCCTAGCGGTTAAGAGCGCCGACCACTCTTGCAGAGGACCCGGGTTCGATCCCCAGCACCCACATGGCGGCTGAGAACCGTCTGAAACTCCAACTCCAGGAGAACTCCAGCTCCAGGGGAATCCGACTCCCACTTCTGACCTCTGCAGCATTGCACGACACGGGTGCACAGACCTGCATGCAGACAATACATTCGTACACATACAGAAATAAATAAAATTAATAAAAAAAAATTAAAAAAAAAAAAA